>JAJKFI010000065.1:5481983-5538602 GCA_029204185.1 Lerista edwardsae
ATGTGGTTCCTTCCTCCAGCCATGTTTCTTTTTCTTTTTTTTTCCTTTTGGTGAAATGGACCTTAATCTTAAGTGATTGTAGGTTTTGAGAGCTGTGAGGAGTGTTGTGGTTGTGCAAAATATTTCCAACACAAATCCAACCTTAGTCTCTCCTTTGGGGGGAAAAATGGACAGCTGACTCTCTGTCAGCAAATGACAATTTATAGTTTTGTCTCTTTAGCATTCCATAAAAGAGCAAATAATCTTGGCACTACTGATACTCTGCAAACTGGCGAGATTCATGTTTGTTAAAGCTAATGCAGCTAGCAAAGAACCTATATCAAACAACTTGTACTATGAAGTTAGTCATTCAGAATTATGGTTAAATAATACTTTGGCCAACTTTAAGGCATGGATGTTACTAAAATGATTGCCAATTAATTGGTGGTTCTCTAAAATCATTACTTCATTAAGCAGTTCTGGGGGCTGTCAGATCTTGCTTGATGAGTGGGCTGTGATTGGGACTGCTCAAGGACTTCCTGGGACAAAACCACTTAAGACAATCAAGAGCCTATTGAGAATTATGGGCAGGGCATGCAATAAACTTTCTTTTACATAGTTCTCCCTTCTGTAGATGTTTGTTTTTCCAAGACACAGTTTGGTCATGGAACTTTGGCAGTGGAGATTGAAGAGCCTTTTTAGTATGCAAGATTTAGAACGGCTAGAGTTGGGAAGGAGGGGTAAGAGTTGACCCTGCAATAAAGCTATTGATAGTAATTCTACAATAGCTGAAATGTAATTCAGTAGTCCTCATCATTATAATAAAATGCAGATAAAATGTAAAGCCTTTGTGTTCCTTGGGTGGCATTTAGTGCTCAAATATTTTTCCACTCTTAAGGGCACAATCCAAAAAAGGTTAGTGGCAACGAAGTGTTTTGCTTTTGAGGAGTCCTAACAGTAGGTTGTGTCTTAAATGTTTTCACATAACTGTTAACAGAGCAGCGTAGTCCACCACACAGCCTGCAAGTTGCATGTAACTTGCAAGGCCCTTTTGGTGCCCCCCCCCCAAGCCCTACCACAGTTGTCGTCCCCGATCGCCTCCTCCCTCTTCAGCGGCTTTTTAGTCTCCCTGCTGTGTCTTTCCAGCTTCTCCTTTGGAGAAGAGGAAGCCAGAACAGTGTGGCAGGTTTTAAAAGCCCCACCACACCTTCCTCCTTCTTCCAACTGAGCTTGCTGAGTAACTTCAGCAATTCAGAACCTGGAAATAATTGGTGATGCCATCATCACTTCAAGGCCAATTCTGTGTGCATTTGTGAGGGAGTGGTCATGTCAGGGTTGTGCAGCCCCACAGCTTCCCAAAATGGAAGCCCTGAGGTAGAGCATTTGTATTTGACAGATTCATATACATTATAGTGTGGCTGTACTGTGGTAAAAGTATCCTACATGCATTGGGTATCCTTTCTTTTGGCTTCTTACATTGATTAGTAAAACAATTTAAATGGGATTACAGATTGTTGTTTTATTAAAAGTTCCAGGCTGAGAATGATGGTGTGCCCTTTGCAAAAAGAGACTGTGATTGTTAGCCTTTGTGGTTGCAACTCCCAGTAGACCAGACACAAATGAATCCTTGCACTTCATTTTCAAACTATCTGAGGAACTTCTCTCTGCTCTCTGAGTCTTGCATTCCTTTTATCTGTTCTAGTCTAATATAATGTGTTTTGTAATGGGTAACTAGGACTGCTTCAGTGGCTGACATTAACTGAGCTTTGAGGGATGTTAAATTCCTGAATTTTTTTTTAAAGTGGGTTGTGATACAGTTCTTGAAGTAGGAAGAGGGAAAACAATGTTCAGGAGAAGGTTGTGAACAAGATTGTACTGTTTAGGGGAGTAGGATTAATCTATTGAATAATGACAAGGCTAGCATGACTGTAAAGAAGCCCCATTTTTAACATAAATGTTTTAAAGTTTATTTCTCATCATTTGCTTAACATGGCTAATCTCATATTTGCTTATCAGTTGATGTATTTTGGGGTGCATGCAAGGCTACTCTTGGAGTGGGTTCTTATGGCTTGGTGAGGCAAGAATCTATTGTGACTTGGGCTTCGGTCTTATGCATGTTTATTTGAAATTAAGCTCCAATGAACATAACAGGATTAATTTCTGACTCAAGAAGTGTAGGATTAGGTTAGAAGCCGTTGTTTCCCTAGTTAACCATATCTGTTAGGAAGGAACTTGTTTCTTATTGTATGATGCCTATCACAGATGTGAGCAGATTTCAGATGTGGATCCATTTTCCATTATATTGGAACACTCAACCAGAATGTAAAACTGCTTTGGGGATGGAGCCAAATGCAAAATAGTGGTTCAGGAGGCCAAACCAATTGCCTTGTGTACTTCATGAGCCATCAATTGGCATGACTTGCATTTAAAAGTATGTATGTACACCTACGTTTACTGTAGATCAGGGATTCTAACAGCCTCATTTGGGAGGAAGGCATGGAGAGCCATATAGGAATCCCTTGTGGCCCATCCAGTGATCTACAGGACAATTTGAACTCCCTTCTTGTCCTGATCATTATTCATTTTTTTTGTCAGCCAAATAAATTTATTTCTACTACATGCTCTGTAATAGAATTTCTATGGCAGAAATTTTTAATCTTTTTAATGTAGTATATTACTACTAGAGCTGCCCCTCTGAAATGTGTGGTCCATGAGACAATTCTCATCATGTTTTAGTATATTGCTAATATAGCAACAAACACAAATAAAAGTGAATTTTAAGCTGTAGAGCTTAGTAAAGCAAACATTGAACGTAAGTGAAGTTGGATGGTTGTGGGGGAGGTGATACAGAAAAGGCTTTGCCAAGTAGTTGCCGGTGGAAGTTCAGAGCTTCTATATTTCTCTTGTCCAAAGTCTGCATGGTCCTGTTAGGACACCAGTTGGATACATTTAATTTTGAAGTGCTACCATTATGTCAGAGGTTTACCTTTCTCTGAGTTTGGATACAATAGCTTTTGAAATGCAATCTTGGTATACATATTTTAGAGATGAATGATTTGGGGTCTTGCTTATGAATAGTCACTTTTCTTAGTACCTGCCCAAGGTAATGTACAGTGTTATGACCAATGTGCTAGAAAGATGAATGTGTGTCTTGTGTTTTTTCTGAAAGAGACATGACAATATTCAGTACTCTAGGCCAGACGTGTCAAACTCATTTCATGTAGTGAGCTGAATAGCATTCATGGTACCTACTGGGGGAAGAAGTGACATTATTAAGCAGATGATGGTCAGAAATAAACACTTTTTCTCACATAAAAACTCATTAGCAAAACTCATGCAAATGACAGAAGAGGAAATATGGAAATCTTGTTCATTATTCCAAAATATGAGAGCCCAATTTAATGGGGGCTGGATAAATTGCTTCCAGGGGCTGAAGCTGGCCCGCTGGTCTTATAAATAGTGTAATCCAGTGATTCCTGAACTGTGGGTTGGGACCCACCAGTGGGTCATGATCAGTGGTGTCATTCAAATGATTTAGGAACAGGAACTCACTTTTGATTGGCACTTGTCGGGAACCCGGAAGCAGCCACGGAGCCCATTAGGATCTGGAACGCCCGTTCTGGTCCGTTCCCCCTGAATGACATCACTGGTCATGAGCCAATTTCAGGTGGATCACAAGGCACCTTGAACAGCCATATTGAAAATATGGGACAGTGGTTCTCAACCTTTTTTGCACCGGGACCTCCTTTTTTGTACCACAATCTCTTGGAAACTCTCCCCCCCTACATGATGTCATGAAGCAGGAAGTGGTCATTATTTTTAATAAATCACATTTTTTGAAAGTTGAAAGAACTCCATATCCTTTTTAGAATGTTCTGATTGCTTTGTATCTAAGTGACATTTGAACTTTTGAGTTGTGATTCAGCATTGAGAACAACATTGTAGATTCTCTTTGCCATTGCTTATCAAGATGGTAAAGCCAAATTTTAGATAGTCTTCAGAGTGTTTTTCTTCCCTGTGTGCTGAGACTCACCTAGGCATGCACATGGATGGCATAACATGCCAGCTTGGAAAGAGATCTGGGAGAGCCTTCATCACAATCATGCATGCACACGCCACAAGACAAGCCCATAGCAAGGCTAATTTCCCCCATAGCCACAAGCATTGAGGAGGTGGCAGTTTAATGGGGAAGCCTCTTCCATAGCCAAAATGAAGCCTCCAAGATGGTGGTGCCCAGCTTTTAAGATGGCTGCCCCAATTTCTTTGTGACCACCTGAAAAGCAGTCCGTGACCCTCTCAGAAGTCACAGTCCCCAGGTTGGGAACAACTGATAAGGGAACATGGGACATGGGGAGGGCTGTGTGGTTGTTTTGCTTGTATCATACAACCACACAGCCCTCTCCCTTTCCAGTGTCCCATCTTCCCATACCAGTGGTTCCCAACCTGGGGGTCACGAACCAATTTTCAGGGAGTTGTGAAGTGCTTGGGACAACCATCTTAAAAAGCTGAACACTACCATCTTGGAAGCTTCATTTTTCAAGATTGCAAATAGGCTTTTTTTCTTTCTGATTCATTTTGCTATTGGGAAATGGCTGAGAAATAACTCAACTTATGCTGCATTCTCAGAAAACCAGCAGGCTCTGGCGTAACAGTGATGGCATTTACAGCCATGACATCACTTCCGACGGGTCCCGGACAGATGATCATTCTAAAAAGTGGTTCCTGGTTCTAAAATGTTTGAGAACCACTAGTCTAATCTTTTTTAGAAGGTTATAAAACAAACTTTTGGTATTTCATGCCTTCTGGTATTGGCAGAAATGAAACACTGATAATGTACCACATTAAATGCTATGTCTAAAGGAGTTTGGCTCTTAAACTACTGTTGTCTAACAGATCCGTTTCCCTAACTTAGCAAACTAGGCATTTTGAGAGTTAGGCATTCTTGAGTATTTTAATATACTGTATATCTAACTGAACTGTTCCATTGGCTGAGCTTACCAATGTTTTAAGGATGAGTGATAATCAAATTCCTGTTCACCCACATTTTTGACCACTTTTATGAAGTCCTAATTATACTGCCTGCTTGCAGCTACTTAAACTGCTAGGAAGAGTTCGAAAATTCATTTCTTAGTCATACAAAACTATGGGTTTCTTTTGTTTTGCTCACAGAATATATGCTTAAAACATGTGGCTTTTAAGAAAAATAGTTTATAATCACAGTAATTTAGATAATATTCAAAATTACGGAATATGCTTGGTGGCTTAAAAGTTCTCCACATTACAAAATTAATTGCCTACCTCTGGTACAACAAAAGAAACTCTCTTTGAAGTAGTCCATTGTAGAACTATAGCATTAGGGTTGTTTTTGGAGGCAACACGATCCAGCTGTGCAGTTGAGAACCAAAAATGTACCATCCCATGGTTCTGTTTGCCTGCACATACGCATAAGCAGTAGATTTCATATATGTTTCTTACTTGGAAGGGTTTTCTTGCCTCAAATAAATTGTTTATTGTCAGGCTTGTCTACTCTAGCCACCTGCATGGATAGTCTTCCTCAACACTTCCTAAAAACTATTCCGCTCTCCTTGGGATGGCCAAATAGAATGCTGCCTCACCCCCACCGAGTAAAAAGAAAAAGCACAACTACTTACTTACCTTGCTCCTTCCTGCACAATCCTCTTGACATACCAGGAAATTCAGGTGATACTGGGATACTACCATCCCTCTACAGCAATTCCTGATGCACCTGGAGGTCTGGAGCCTCATGTGACATCCCATTGCCCTCCAAAAGTGTTCTGAAGCCTTCAGAAGGCGTTTCAACAATACTTCTGGTTTTCCAACAAAAAACAGAAATACTGTTTTAACAGCTCTCCGGAGGCTGCAGAAGCCTATGGAATGCTGCAAGTGGCCTGCCCAGCCCTCAGGAGGGCTTTGGAGGGCGGAACGGCAGTGGTGGTTCAGTGGTGCGCACTTCTCCTATGGCAGTGATGGCGAACCTTTTAGGTTTGGCGTGTCAGCACTTTGGAAAATGCTTAATTTGACTCTGCTGGTGTGTCATCTCCTCCTCCCAAACAAAAGAGAAAATTCTTTATATTCATTTTTTAAAAACAAAAAAATATGGTCCAGTCATGTGTGGTGATATGTATTATATAATGAAACATCAAATAATTACAAAAATGAAAAATGAGTAAAATAAACTCAGTTTTTGTCAGGTGTTGGTGAATACTGGTGTGTCACCCCAAACAATGTGGTGTGTCACCTTTGACACGCGTGTCATAGGTTCGCCATCACTGTCCTATGGGCTCCACAGGTATGCTGCCTTGTGGCATTTGCACCCCCCAGCCAGTGGTAGCAATGCCAGTGGTTAAAGGGTCCATAAGAAAGGAGGCGTGTAAGTAGCTTCTTCTCCACACGTTCACTCCTTCCTCACATGGCCCCTTTAAACTAAAGGGTCTGGGTGAGGGAGAGAGGAAGGAAGTCCATTGCTGCTGCCTGCAGTGAAAGAAAAAACCTGACAAAGTTTAAAGGGACCGATGAGGAAGGAATAATATGAGGGGTTAGAAAATGGAATAATTCACAGATTAATCCAGCTCCATCCATAGCAGACTCAAGGCAGAAATGGTGGGGCTGGCTGGTTCTGTGCTCTTGCCTTTTCCTTTCTGGCTGCTCTGTGGTCGTGGCTGAGTCTGCTCTGAGGCAGAAAGAGTCAGGAGCTATCGGCAACCAACCTATTAGCTACTGGCAGCTCACAAGCACCATGTTGCCTACCCATGCATCAGTAGAACTATTCAACTTTCCATGCCGATGCAGCCCTGAGGTATGCGGCTTATGTTGATAAGGTTTACTAAGGTATTCCCTTAGCAGGAGGCCTCCTTGACTGCTCCCCCCCTCCCCGCCCAGGATACAGTGCATACTACATTGCTATGGCTACATCTGTGCTGGGAAGTTGGATAGGATTGGGACCTAGTCTCTGTGAAATCATGTAATCATTTGTAATCTGTTCTAATTAGCAGTGTAGTGTTGAGCAAACTGTGGTGACCAAAGACCTACTTCTTTTTCTTTGTTCTGTATCTACTGCTATGCAACTGCATTGTATGATGCCAAGTTCTCTCCAGTCTTTTCAGCCTTTCATCATGGGGCTGGTGCTCCAACCCTCCACGTACTGTGATATTACCCAAGTCTTTTTCTAATATTAACCCCACTTCACCTCCCTTTTTCCCATTTGGCTACCATAGCCCACTGAATGAATATGTAATCTTCTTATAGCAAATAGTATGTTCTGTGTAATTTTAGCCAGGGTGTAGATCTAATTGGTGTTTGTATAGATTTTCTTCACAGTGTGCATACATTGCATTTACCTACATTAAAACTTACTGATTTTCTTTTGCCCCATCATCCTGTTTGGAAAGATACTTTTGGACCTTGGGATTTCACCATTTTGTGTAATTTGATTTCATCTGTAAATGCAGTACTGGATCTACTAGTCATCCCCAAATCCAGATAATGAATGAACAGCACTGGTCTCAATACTAGCCTTTGAAAGAACTCCACATCTGCTTCCGTTTTAATTGGAAACAATGTCATTTTCTGGATTAAATAAATGAGGTCTACCATCTTGCCCTATGACCACTCAGTTACTTAAATCTTTTTTAGGTAAGCTTTCCCTTGCAAAAGTTTTTGTTTTTGCAAAACTTGTTTTTTGCTTAATGAAGCAAATTTTGACCATGCTTTGTAATTCACCCAGGACATAATCTAGATGGACAAACCTATAATCAATCAGATCCTTTAAATAAAATTGTGGTACACTGACAGCCTTCTTAGTTGGAAGCTGCTCTTAGATATAATTCAAAAATGCGTAACTGCTTCAAATTGAATTCTTTGAGAATCTTAGGTGAATGCCACCAAAGGCTTAGTTTTATTTATTATTCAGTTCTAAAACTTTTTCCATCCTGTTTCAGGTTGGCGATGTTCTGAATGGGGTGGTGATCAGATGCTATTAAAATAAGATGTAAAAAAATAAAGTTTTAAAGAAATAGGCTCTAAGATTTCCTTTGACTTTGCTAATTACAGTATGTTATTTGGTTGCTAGAGTGTATCTGTGTGCATACAAAATTTCTCATAAAAATTATTTTGATCTTTTATGGTCTCTTTGACTTTTCTGTTATACATCAATCTTGACTTGCTTATATTTAAATTCAATATACATCTTATTTGACATTCTTGGCTTCCTAAAAGGATTTGACTATCTCATTTTGGAGAGATTTCCTATTTTTAAAAGGAAATGTTGTGCTGGAGAAAATGAAGGCAATTTTTCATTTGCATGTTGAAATTAATAGTGATATGTTAACCATTTCTGAGCAGTTCGATGTTAATCAGAACCTAGGCACCACAAGTTTGAATTGGGAGTAGTAGTGCTGATCAGTAATTCTATAGCACGATTAGACTTGGCAGACTCCAGCAGATTCTGTTCTGAGACTTGAAGGCTTTTCTGAAGCCACAGATTTCATATATGCTGGTTCAGTGTTTTATCTACAGGATGAAGTGGCCATTTAACACCGGAGAAGCATCCAGAACTTGCCAGATTATAGTCAATTCAATGCATATGATTCATCCAGAATATAGAAATGTGGGAAACTGAACTTCAGTAGCACAACTGAGTGTCTTCAACTATCTTCTTTTTTAGTTCCATGATTGCTACGGTACTCTGTTCTATAAAACATTATGCACAAATGAATATGGTCATCTATTGAATCTAGACATTTTATCTATTAATCCTAGAACTTGACCCAATTCACACTGAAGTAATAATTCCTTATCTAATTTTATCCTATGTTTTGTTCTGGGTGGAGTAGTGTAGGTTGATAGTACTGTATGTCTATTGTTTCTGGGAACTGAACTCCTGATGACACGATTACGCAGCATTCCAATGATATTTCCTTCGCCATGAGGACAGGTTCACTGGTTCAGCTTCAGCCGTTTCATCCAGTAACATCAGAAGATACATTTGCTAGTTGCAGGATTTTTCTCTTCTGCTAACATAATCTATTTGCTGTCGCAGCAGTGCATATCTGTTGAATTAGGATCATCTTCCAACTTACAGAAAGAACTGGTTTTGCATTTTGGGACTGCTTTGAAAGCTGGGAACTTCAGTAGGGCAGAATGCAACTGCCTACTTATTGGCATCTAGGGATTGTACCCTTGTATTTCTCCTAGTTTGAGACATCTGGTGACTAATTCAGAGGGCTGGTTTTAACTTTCAGACAGTTGAGATTCTAATTTATTTCAGGAAATGTCTCCTCAAATAGGACCTGTCCTTTTTGAACTGCTAAAGGCCAGCTTCAAATTTCATCTTATGGATACTAGGCTAGTCTCCATCAGGAACAGGAACTTCTCTGTAGCAGCCCTGATGTTCTAGAATTCTCTTCCAAGAAGTACATACAGTCTTTTCCCTGCTTTCTTTTCAAAAGCAGATCTAAACCTTTCTTTTTCAGAAAGCCTGTAATAACTTGTGCTTTGCTGTTTTCTGTGCTATGCTGCTCTTATTTGTGTTCATTCTGTTTGACATTAAATATTTGGTTTACCACTATGAAATTTTATATGAAGTGATATTATTAAAAACTTCAAAGAAATCTTTGCCACAGTCCTTGAAATATCTTAAAAATAATGGCCGTTTCTACCTATTCAGTCTCCTATGTTTCAGCTATTCTTGTGTGTTATACTTTACCGATCATCTGAATCTTCTGCAGCTTGGAGAGCTGATGTAGGGTACTGACTGAGATTGAGTACAAATCAGAACTTCCTTGGTTCAAATCCTGCCTCTGTCACAAACATACTAGGTGGCCTTCAGCAAACCACTTCCTTCCAGCCTTGATTCTCAATCTGCAACATGAGGGGTAATACTACTGGACATAGCTTGATGTAACTCTTCAACAACCTTCTGGCATATGTGAGGCATTTTACACACTCTGAAAGTGCTGTACAGATGATTTTGTATGTTAAAAGCATCAAGGGACTAAATCTGGACAGTTAAAACCTTACTAAGTTACATGCTGTTCTTGCAGCATCTTCCCTGTTAATGTATCAGTGAAGGACTACTACCCTTTCTTTAGCATAATTCTATTGCATTGAACACACAGTTATGCTCAAGTTTGTACTAACTGCCATATTTCAGATGCCAGCTATTTTCACACTCTATGGTAGCTGTGCCAAGTCTAATTAAATATTTTATGATTAAACATTGGAACTTGTCATGCCAAGAAAAATGGGCTTGTATATTGCCAAATGAAAATAGAAGCTGAATGGGCTGACTACCCCAATGCTTCAATAAAATGTTGCTTATTGAGGGTTATTCTTCATGTTGAGTTCGTATTAATTTGACTGTGGTCTCTTAAAATGTCTTACGCCCTGCCCGGTTGTCCTGTTTTCTAAAAATGCTTGTTAATAAAAATGGTGAAAAATAAGGCAGAAAAGATGACTGGCTAAAGGGTTGATTTAGATTTTGTAACTAATTAATGAGTTGGGAACTGGTAATTGGCTTACGCTCCAAGAAGAATACTAGCTCTTGTTCTGTTCTTTGCAAGCTTGACATATTACACTTGACTGGGTAATGTACAATAGGCTTTTATTTGGCCAGCACATTATCTAGTGGTCTATATCTGCTTCCTTTGAGGTATCTCATGAGAGCCGTAACTCCTTGTACTTCATTACTAAAACGCTTTGTCTTTGTTCCTAAAATCATGAATTTTTCTACTGCGTGCATTTTTTAGAATTTGGATCTTGCAGGTGTTATATCAGCAAGAGACCTTTTTGAACAGCTGCAAAGTAACTGTACATTGTGTACTCCCGTCAGTGGAGAGGCTCTGGATTAATTTATCAAAAGGCTGTGTTGCCATAGTGCAAGTACCTGCCTCTTCAACCAGAGGCCTTTTTTTGCCTTTGAGGCTTGCAAGTACCAACAACACTGAATTGACAAGCTGCAGTGCATTATTGTTGAATGTGTCTCTCTTGTGATTGAACTGAGAATAAAAAATGAAAACATAGCCACACCTTCCAGCACCACAGAGCTACTAATTCACACATGAAAGAATACTGAAACAAAGAGTGTAATGTCTTTTAAATAGATTGATATCCAAATCTTGCCATACAAAGTATTTCAACAACAGAAGTAGTAGTTCAAAGTAGTTTACATAGCAAAACTAATCAGTGAATAGTACCCTAGTCCCAAGGGGATCACAGTCTTAAAAAAATTAAAAGATGCAGAAGAGGCAACAGCCATTGGCAAAGATGGCATTGTGCTCCCCCCCCCAGTATATAAGGGGGCATCACTTTAAAATGTGCCTCTTTGCCCAGTTTGTAGCGGGTTGAAGTGCAGCTTAGAATTCCAAGAACAGGGCTTGAAAGCCTCTTGTTAAAAGCACCAGTGCATATTAATCTATTGCTTATTGAAAACTGGATATCTATGTCAGGATAACAATTGCCCCCTTTAATTTCTCAACCTGTAAACTCATGTTCAGATGAACAGCTCAATCTTGTGAATATTTGTTTAGGACAGTGGTTCCCAACCTTTTTAGCATTAGAACCCACTTTTTAGGTATGACAACCTGTTGAGATCCCCCCCCCAGGACAGGAAGTTACATCATTAAGCAAAAGTAACATTGTGCTAGTAGGGCTGAAAGTGATGTCATTGTTTTAATAAATAATACTTTTTAAATAAATCACATGTGCTCATAAATGTTTGGAGAAATGGTTAGAAAATAAGTGTGAATGAGTGTGAGAGAGAGCTAGCAAAACACCTAATCTTGCTGTTGCTGCATCCTGCAATAGCTAAGCTGTGTGATCAGGAAAATCATGTGGTTTTTAGGGGCTTACTGCCAAGCAGAGTAAGGGCCCATCCTAGTGAGCAACTTTAGAACACATGTTCTGGCCACACTGTGTGCTTTACAGCAATTGCAACATGCCTTTCCGTGCAATCTGGCCACCATGCAAACCGTGAGTGGCTGCAGGCACATACCACAGTCTCCAGAGAAACCCCAGTACTGGTAGGTTGGTGTAGAGGATGGGAGGAACAAAGTGAAGACCAGGGCAGAGAGTGGGAAGGCAGGGTATCAGCGGTGGCAGCTCCTCTGATATCCCGTCCCCCTTCCTAACCTCAGTTTGCTTACCCATGCCAGCTTGGACTTGCACCAGCAAAATAGCCGACGCATGTCCAAGTGGACCTGAAGGGCAACAAAGGCTTACCCCAGGGCAAAGGAACAAATGCTTCCTTAACTTGAGGAGGTTTTCATGGCTCAAAATGCCCCCATGGGTTGCAGTGCGCTCCATATTGGTGCAGCTGGGGGGAGTTGTAATTGGATTGGGGTACCTGTCCTGTTAACACCTCACTGGATGAAGAACACCTTACTGGATAACTTTTTAAAATGATGCTTTCATATTTAGTAGGGAAGAGCCACTGTCCCATGCAGTGACTGTTTAGTAGTTTCTCCCTTTGTGTTTCTCTTCAGATTTAGACGGCCTATGCTCATCACAGAATTGTTATACCTACTGGAGTCCATAGCAACTGTTAATGCCTCTAATCAAGATGAGCCCATACAGGATAACTATCAGCAGTGCAGGTGAAGCATCAGTCTGCCTGAATGCAGCAGCATAGCTGCCACTTGCCCCGCCCCAGGTCGCACCCCCAAATGCCTCCCCTCCCAACTACCCCGGATGTAATTCTTATGACATGAGATCACTGCAATCACTTCTGTAATGCTCGGGGCGTTCCAAAGCAGACAGCTTTGCTCTGAGTATGACTGTGGGGCAGTGGGCAGAAGAACCTGCCTGCCGTCCCAGCAGCTAGCCTCAGCACACTCATTGGGAGCAAAGAAGCGGCCACCTTTTGCTTCCAGCAAGCACGGCAAGACTTGCTGTGGAGTCTTATTGCATGTTCTCCCCGCAGTCATGCTTGGAGCAAAGCTGACTGCTTCAGAACGATCAGAACTTGGGGTCTGTTTTTTTCATTTTTCAATTGTAGAAAAAGAGGCATCTCTTTATTTTTGTCAGTTAACTAGTAGTAAAAAGTGTCCTGCAGCATCTTCGTATGGAGCAGGTGTCCTCTTTAACAGTCTGTTAGCTGCTTGTTCCTCTTGCCTGCATTTGATGACTCATAGAGCAGAATTCAGTATTAAATGGCTATTATGATGTGCGTGCTTCTAGTTCTAACAGCAATGTCCTATTTCTCTCAGTGGAAATGTGATTGTCTAGTAAAGAGAGGGATTTCAAGTAGTGATATGAAATAAAATATTTCACTTAATCAGCTTTCAAAAGCACTAAAGTAATGTATACATGTTTTGACTGTTCTTATTTCTCCTAGTTTTTATGCAGATTTTGGACCGTTAAATTTGGCTCTGATATATCGGTACTGCTGCAAACTCAACAAGAAACTAAAGGTAAGAAATTCATAATCTTTCTTTAAACTTTAGTTCAATGACCTGTTGTAAGTAATGGCTATTTTATGGAATAAGCAACAGCAATTCTTGGGATTTATTTGCGACAATTTGTTTACTCTTTGGAATAGAGCAGGGATCTCCAAACGTTTTGGCATGATACAGTGTTGAGGACCGAAAAAATAAATAACTTTAAATTTAAAAATTGAAGAAATTTAAATACATTATAGCAGTGGTTCCCAAACATTTAGCACTGAGACCCACTTCATGGAACAACAATCTGATGGGGCCCACCTAGGGCTGGAAGTGATATCAGGGTCAGAAATGATAGCATTAAACAAGTGACCTCCTTGTGACAGCAGGGTCAGAATTGATGTCATCAAGCAGCATGTTATTGTTCTCACCTAGGAACTCATTAAGGCCTGCCTTGTGCTTCCGTGATGCTTCTGCCTGCCACCGAATGGAGAGTTGGGCACAACCACCAGCATAGAGGGTTCAGGGATTCCAAGCCAGATGGGCCCTCTGATTGATTTGAATTCTCAGCCAGTGCCCTATGACTGAACACTGAAGAATAGGGGTCAGTAAAAAGTTGGCAGTCCTAATGAACTATTCCTGCTGGTATATTCTCAAAGCTTCCCAAAGCCCTAGACCTCTGGTGGAGCAAGGCAGGCTGCAGAATTGTCCTGATACCCCATCACATGTTGCTTTTAGCAACTGCCAGGAAAGACTACTCCAAACAGGTCTTTGCGGGAGGCTACAAATGGGAACTGCTGAACACATCACAAAGGGTTGCATATATTTTACCTATATTTTTACCCTAAGCTTTACCCTCATTCACAGGTCATAGCAAATACCATATTTTTTGCTTTGCTTAAACAATGGTAGGAATAAGAAGACACACTGGCTGAGTGATTTGTGTCCTGAACTTCAAGCAGCTGCTATGATGATTATAAAGTCAAGTAGCTATTCCTCTGCTCTACTAAATGTTCTGGAAAGGATCAGTGTTTTAAGACAGTGGTTGAAAGACTTGCAAAATGTTTTGCAGAACTAAATGTTCTGTTTTACATGCTTATAAAAGGGGTGGGTTCAGTGCAGTGACAATAACAGCCCAATCCTATCCAACATTCTAGTACCACTGCAGCCATGCCAATGGGTGCACATTGCATCCTGGTGGAGGAGGGCAGTCTCGGAGGTCTCTTCAAGGTATGAAGGTAAGGAAACATTTGTTTTCTTAGTGTGGGCCTCCATTGAAGTTGCAGTGGTGCTGGATATTTGGATAGGATTGGGCCCTATGTGCAGTTTCTCACACTATTTGCTCTTTAAAGAGAAGTTAAGATTATAATACCTCTTACAGTTCAAGGCAAAGAGGTCAATCTTATTGGAAAATGGTTTGGGCCACAAGGTTAGAGGAACGGTTTCTGTTTCAGAAAAGAGAGGACAAATGTTCTCTGAGTTGTATAGTTTTTGTCTTTATGCATCAATTAATTTTGGCATAATCACTTATCTGAATGTGACAGGTCACATGTGTGCACCATAGCTTCCATGTGTGGGGTCAAAAAGACTTGAGAAAGCTCCTTAAAAATACTTGTACAACCATTTTTAAAAAATGTAGTTCTCAAAGTGGTTTTCACAGCTAGCCAAATAAATGGTTCCCTGTCCCTGTAAAGCTCACACCCTAAAATAGATGCAAAAGAATAATAGCTGCTGGAAGAGAAACCATGGAGGACTGAAGAACAGTTTATCTCCCTCTGCTAAATAAGAGGATGCCACTTAAAAGGTGCCCAGTAACAGAGAGTGCTCACTGGGCTCTTCATGGAGATTGCTTTGGTGTATCGGTGTATTAAACAATGCTATAAGTTATTGTATGAATATGCCTTGTCTATGGTATCCAACCAACCCTGTTTTACAGCAGTTTGTACAGGGGAGCAAGCATGTATACAAATATAGGGATGTACTGTATGTGTATGAATATAGGTTCACAATGCATAATGGTATATGTGGTGAGGTGGGTAAGTATGACTGTTTGAAGCACTTGTTTCCAAATACAAAAATTGTTTGGTCCTTTTGCTGTGGTAGCTAGAGTTCTATAGAAGAAACAGCTATAAAACTATCATAGTATGATGTCATGACTGTTTCCTATATAGTTCTCCAGTACATGCACATGTTCTACTTTGGAGTCTGTATCTGCTTGCATAATTTGTTAAACCTTTTCAAAATTGGGACACAATTATCTTTGAAAATTTGCTATATTTTCAAACAGTAGGATGCCATGTTTGCAAGTGTGCATTTAAGTTAATTATACTTTGAAGTCACCTTGCTTGCTACATTCCTAAAATATTCTAGTCAATGTAATGTAGTGTTGATGTGTTCAATCTTTCTAAACAAAAACAAACTATAGATTAAGCCTAATTATGTGTGGATTTGGCTCAATGCGGGCCCCATAAGGTTCGGGGGTGCAAAATCCATGCGTTTAATTACCCGTGGATTTTTTTATCCGCAAGGGTTACAGGAATGGAAAGCCCCACCTGTAATGTACACTAGAAGAACCAGTTCAGGGGTATTTCTTTACTATTGATTGTAAACACTGAAGTAAAGCACTACAAAATTGCACTCCCTTTGTAACCTAGGTTGCAGTCCTAATCATCCCATTGGGGCCAAGTAGAGATGCAAACGATTGGTTGTATGTCTGAAATTTTGAATCTATTGGCCTCTGTGGAGATTAGCTACTGCTGATGATTGGCTTACTTTGCCTGTTGACTGGCATAATTTCTAGTTCAGCGAGAGCTTGAATATGCTGCCTTAATTTTTGCTTCTCTGAACTATGTTTGGATGAAAGTCTTACCTTGCTATTTAATCATGGAAAACACAAATTTTGCTTGGTCAGGAAATTGCATGAGGATATCTATCTTCCCCCTTCTCACCTCTGCTGCCCACAGCAGACTAAGAGCAAAAAGTGATGAAGTAATACTTTCCTTTTGCTCATTTGACTTAAGTAAGCTGATTAATTGATTACATAAGCATACTGTAAAATGTTAAATTTATCATACCACACTTTAAAAAGTGATTGCGTGTGCTAAATTTTAGGTTTTTGCTGCATCATAACAAGCTATGCTGTTGCAGAATTGTTGCAAGCCTCATTTTTCCAAATTCAGTTTTCTAACTATTACCTGTATCAATACAAAGACAGAACGAGATATTGCCATGTGCTGTGACCACGATCCAAATGTGCATGTGGGATGGGGGGGGGAATTACCCTTTAAAAATTATTTGCACTTATTTCTGATTGAGAATACTGATTGTAATTGTTCATATTTTTAAAAGCTCGTAAGTGTTGGAATATATTCATAAATATCCATTAAGTACAAGTAACCTGACAGATTAATTGATCACAGTTGCTTCTGCAGTACAAGTCTACTTGCTTCTTATATAAACTCAGACAATTTATTTTTTGTGATTCTACTGTTGCTGTTACTACAGCGATTGTTTTGGTTAGTATGTGCTGAAGGTATATACAGTGCCAGGTTATACTAAATTAATGCAAACTATTCCATAACATTTATAGGCCACTTTCACATTATGAACCATCAAAGCAACTTACAATTAAAACTTTATATATAAAATAGTAAAACTAGTTCAAGAATAACAGCAACAATACAAGAATAACAGCAACAATAAGCAACCAGGAACCAGATATGTACCGTTAAGTAATCCAGTTCAGGTAGAATTCTATCTGAAACCCTAAGGAACTGCTTCTAGTCAGTGTAAGCAATACTGAGCCAAGTAGACCAATGATCCAAGTCTGTGTAATGCAGCCACATCTTTTTGCCTTCAGTGTGGTGTACTCTCAGGAAGGTCTGCGTAAGTGTGTATACATCTTTGAAGTTGAGGTCACTTTGTTTTTCTGAATGAGGTCATGAAGAGCAGTGGCTTGGATGACCATCCCACATGTCTACCTTGGGACATGATCCTATGCCTGCTGGCACAGAAAACTGCCCTATGACTCTTACTGTCCCTGGTAAGAGCAGGATATTTAATCTCAGGAGGAAGCTTTCACCCCGTTGGCTGGCAAAGTGTTTCTGGAACACATGCAGACACAGGAAGTCTGCTGGTGGATTGGCAGTATGGGAGGAGGGACTCTTCACTTCTGCCACAAAGAAAGCTCTGGATTTCAGGGCATTTGTGGTTGCAAATCCCATGTGGTTGGAAACTCACGTGTGTTTTCCCATGAAACAACCGTATGTTTGTCTGGACCCAAGATCAAATATGAAGAAAGTGCCTCGTGTCATGTCCAGAGTTGAACTGATTTTAAGGCTATGCCAAGGCACAATGTGCCAATAATTGATTTACTGAATTTTATAGGTGCCAATAATTGATTTACTGAATTTTGTCATCTTGTGCTTAACTGTATAACGAATCTAATTATCTCTCCCCCCTGTCTTTTTTTCTGTTAAAACAGTCATTCAGTCTCTCAAGAAAGAAAATAGTGCATTACACCAGCTTTGACCAGCGAAAACGAGCAAATGCAGCACTGTTGATAGGTGCCTATGCAGTAAGTAGCACTTTGTGTCTGTTGGCAGGAAGTTGCTGACATCTTTCTCTGGCTGTATAGCAGGGGCGGATCTGCTAGAAATGGCGCCCAATGAAAATGCGCCCCAGGGGCACGCACGTCATGACATCGTGACATCATGACGTTGCGCCCCCTCTAAGAAGTGCGTTCTGTTCGCTCCCGCTGGCCCTTTAAGGCCGGCGGGAGCGAACAGAACACGGCGGCGCCCAGTGCCCTGCCCCCCCACCTTGAGAAACGGGAGGGGGTGCCGGGCGGCAGCGCATTCTCCTCATTCCGGCTGGCTCTTTAAGGCCAGCCAGAGCGAGGAGAACGCGGCGCAGGGCCTGGGTGGGCCGCGGGCGCCATTTGGGGGGCGGGGCACGCCAGGGTTATGGCGCCCTCACCCAAGATGGTGCCCAGGGCTCGTGCCCCCCTTGTCCCCCCCCCCAGATCCATGACTGCTGTATAGATACTACAAATGCTAGAATATCTTTTTGTTACTGGTCTTTCGCAGTACAGTCCTGCATTTTTTAAGGAGTGGATAGCTACCCCTCTCTCTTCTGAACTTTGCTGCCTCCATACTCCTCAGCATGCTTGTGACATTTATTTTAAGAGTCTGACCCTGCCTTTTCACCCTTCCAGCAACTGAAGGAACTTTACAGTTAGAATAAATAGGAAGAGACAAGACAAGTAGCTTGTTTAGTACTATGTTGTGTTCTTGTAGCTGATTTCTTGTCACTCTTGTGTGGACTAGGAGCCAGGACAAATCAACAATAGGAGGGAATTAGTTCCTATGGTGGTTGTTCTGATTCAGAGGCTTATTCCCATTGTCACTTCTGAGATTCCCTTGGGTTCAAGAACTGGAGTTTGCCCTTACACTTTCATGTCATGCTGTGCATACAGTCCTGGCTTCCTCCTCTCTTAAAATGCAATACATAGTTTATGATGTCCAGAGAGCTAAAGTTGTACAGTTAAGTTATGAAATAATTAAAAAATACTAGTGTCTCTTAATGTAAAGATCCTAATATTGTGACTGAAATATAAATGGAATTATGTTTGTCCTTGTGTTATTATATAGATAAATGGTACAATGGATGATCTGCCTTGTTTAAAGATTTCTAGGGGCATCTGTTAAATGAATACCTTGTTGGCTCTGTAATGACAGTGAATGACATTCAATATTTCAACTGTTAAGAAATGGGTCTCCTTTGTGTGAAACTGTATGAAAATATCTGTGCCAAAGAAGAATCTCTCTACAGAGTAAACTGAGATTATCATCATTACTGCTCTGGAACTCTGGAAATATGAGCCACTGCATGTAAAAGTATCTTCCTGTGTATAGTTATGGAAACAAATTGGTCCTCTGTGGAGCAACAACCCAAGATACAAACACATGAAATAATTGAGCTTTTTCTTGAGGATTACAAA
Source organism: Lerista edwardsae (assembly GCA_029204185.1). NCBI lineage: Eukaryota > Metazoa > Chordata > Lepidosauria > Squamata > Scincidae > Lerista > Lerista edwardsae. The sequence continues at coordinate 5,501,361 of JAJKFI010000065.1, forward strand.
GTGTACTTCCTTTTCTCTGTGCTTTTTAGTTGAGCAGTAGGATAACTGGTACCACACCTTTTCAATCTGAACTGCTGGGAAAAATGTAATTTGGGTACAGTATAATGTGCAAATGACAGAACAAACAAGGTCTGACTTCATACTAAGATAGACTAGTGGCTGAATTGTATAAACTAAGACTGTCAGTCCTTGTCAGTAGGTCTGAACACAGTATTTATTTCAAGAGCATCTGACACAAATTCCCACCCCTTTTGCTACCTGAAACCTATTCATTTCAGAGGACAATTACAAGGTTAAGAATCTCAAATGGTTGTGCTCCTTGCCAATTCTACCCATCTTCTAGGTAATGGCATGCTGAATTTCATAGATGCTAAGAGTGCCTCCAAAACCCAGTGCAATTGTAAATCTAAGTTCCCTTCCTCTTCCCCAGTTCCTGGCTTGATGGGGGTGGGGAGAGAAAGCAAGGGAGCTTGTCCTCTGAGGTGCATCACTACTTCCTATGCACCTCAAAGTTCAGTGTGAGGTCGAGAAGAGCCCCTTCCCTTTGCACGCAATGGGTTTGCTCTAGTCTTATAGGCACTAGTGGCAAATACTGTATTGTACTAGAGAGGATGCACAGGTGAATGAGCACTATATATTTGGTATGTACATTGTATAAATATGGCAAAAGAGTTGGCACTAGAGTTTGTTCTTGGAATTGATCTGTTAGGTCAGTAATGGCGAACCTTTTGGGCTCGCTGTGCCAAAAATGCCTAACTTGACTCTGCTGGTGTGTCACCACTCCCAACACATTTACATATTCATTTATTTTTTAAAATACAGTCCAGTCATGCATGGGGCGATGAATTATATAAAGAAGCATCAGATCACTACAAAAATGAAGTACAAAAAACCTCAGTTGGTGGTGGGTGCTGGTGAACCCTGGCATGTCACCCAAAACATTGTGTCATGCCACCTTTGATATGTGTGACATAGGTTTACCATCACTGTGTTGTTGATGGTAGATGCTTCAAATTAAGGAGCTGTTTATAAGCAAGGGCGTGTTTACTACTTGGGACCTGTAATACAGAAGAACTCATTTCAACCTTGGATAATAGATATATGCAGAAGACATTTATCTGAGAGATCTAGTGATAAGTGACACATAAACAGTGACTCCTTGAGTGTAGGTCTGGCCTTGCCTATCTGCTAATTTTCCCCAGTTGAATTCTACTCATGGAAGCTATCCACCATGTAATGCAGTTTTTGGCAGACTGCTTCCACAGCAACTCTTCCTTCTCACCCTAACCCACACCACCCTCCACTCTCAGGAACATTTTTTTTGGGGGGGGTGTGTGTCTTGGAGAGCTACCAGAGAAGGAGAGCACACAACTTGTGTTCAACATGTTATAGTTGCTCTAGTTCAGATATATCCCTTGGATTATCAGTCAAACAATCTTCTTGCTGACAAATTCGGCTTGAGTAGTCCAGTGAAAGTGTTTTTAATTTTATAAATCTAGGAGGTGTAGTGACTGTAGAGGGCCCATGCTGAACATTTAAGTGCTAAAACTAGAGTACACCAACATACAACAAATAATCATTGATGTGATGGAAGTGTTCCTTTTGTTGTAGATAGCAGAAATGAGCCTCTAGGTCAGTGTACAATTCTGTGGTGTCTGGATGTGATAGGACCAAAGAACCCTTGAGAGAGGACAGGTACTTCTGTTGGCTTATAATAAGAATATTTTATGTGAAGAAGTAGTGAAGGCTAAGTATTATTGTGACCCCTTGAAGCATGCAAGAGCCTTAATAGCTTGGTGTCTTTTTCTGTAGAGAAATCAAATAGAAAAAAATTGTACAAAAGCTCAGAATAGAGAGGTTGAGCATGCACTCAATGCCATTTAAATGGGGTCTGTGCATGTAGATCAGAGCTGTTTAATCTTTGCCCCCAGTTTCATGGATAAACATTATGTAAGCAGTCAGGACTGTGTGCAGCCCCATTTAAAAGTTTAATATCCCATGTGTGAATGCAAGGCAGATTCTGAGGTGGAAATGAGTGGTGACACCTCAGTAGGAATGGAAAAAATGGGGGGAGACACTCCAAAATGTGCAAATAATGAAAAAAAAATTGTTTAAGTGTGTATGTATGTGGCACAAAATGTTTTGAGTGTTTTTTAAATTGAAAGGACATGTATTGTGGGTAATCCTCATGGCTCCTGTTCTCTCCCAATATGCAAATGCAATTCTGGTCTTTACAAGATGCATAGTCTATACATTTTAGAGGTATGTACTGTATGTATTGAGATCACAGGGCTGGTTATTATAGGCTTTAAAATTGTGTATCAGCATAATAAAATCCCTCCTGAGAGAGAACCCAATTGCAACCTGGTGTCTCTTGCAGTAATACTGCTCAGATAAACTACTTGAGTACTAACAGTCTACATACAGGTTAACAACGGTAAGCTATTAAATTTCTGTTCATATACTGTACTAGATTTACGGTACAAAATCCTATTGTCTGAAAAACTGTTTGTGGTTCTTGTAAGCTTGCGTAGACCTGCGCGTGACTGAAGTCTGAGTATTGCTAATTCAGAGCCTTGTTTTTACTGTCCTGATGCTAAAAAATTAATGTGTAAAATGAGACCAAGCAAACACTAGATAAGTTCTACAAATAGAACTTCACCTGGTAGCTATGCAATTTAAACAGGAACACAATGCGACACTGCATGTTTTTGTCCTAAGCTCAGCTCCCTGATCCATGCGTGTGTGCTATCCTCTTTAGTGTGTACTGCCATGTGTCATGCAATATGGGAACCCCATCTCTTTCCATATCTTCCCCAGTCTTGGCAAAAAATGCTCCTTGGCCTACCTGGCAAGGCATAGTTGACATTTGCAATGCTGCATTGGAAGACGGTGTGTAACAGATTTAGTAGTGACTAGTAAAACCCGCAACAGAATGTTACATCTTCTTCATTCCTAACACCTAGTTGGCTCAGGTGGGTCACTTTCCTTCCCCCATCCTCCTGTGTTTCGCTGGTTTTTTCCAACTGACACAACATTCTGTAGTTCCAATTGGTCTACATTGTGCTTTTTAAAAACTTTTTTAATATACAAATATTTGTACTACTGTATAACTTGGGGGTCCCTTAAGTATGTTGATGGTGCTGTTGAGTTTTCAGTCTGATAGCAACTTGGATGTCGAATGGCCTTGGGCATATGTAGCTATTGTATATATGAAATAAGTTGCCAGTCTTGGAGCTTCCTCGCAGTGCCTCTATAGCAGAGGTGGTCAAACAGTGGCCCACGAGCCACGTGCAGTTTTTTTTTGACAAAGAATATGCAGCTTGTGTAAACATGTTAGCTACTTTATGTGGTTCATGGCTAACATTACATTGACTCATTCCATCTATACATGACAGAGGTTCCTATACCATACACTTTTTTTTACATTTCTATTCTGTTTTTTATAACTCTGGGAATCTATATTGTGAGCATTAATCAAGGTTAGCCATAAAGGCATTGCTCAAATGGCCAAAGAGTGGAAACCTTTTTCATATTTAGACAATTACTGCTAAATCTGGACTAGGCTGTCTAAACTTCAGCTTTGCCAGTCTCTCAGGATAGCTTTAGCAAGTCGTTTTCTGGTATACCTTTGTCTCCTTACAGCAAAGAACTATTGAACAGCCACTGGTGACAAGAAGTAGCAATATTTTAGGTGTACTATAATGTAGGACAGTGTTATACAAACTATGGGTCGGGACCCACTTAGTGGGTCACGACCTGATGTCAGGTGGGTTGCGGAAAGCTGAGAGCAGTCATCTTGGAAACTGCAGACCTTACTCTTGTTATATTCCTTTTGTGAGTGCTAACAGTTTGAATTTTCAAGTGAGTGTTTTTTTAAAAAATTGTTCAGTGCTTTTACATCATATTTTGTCCTAATTTGCTTTCTGTCAGGATGTTTCATGGTTGTGCAATTGCTGAAGTCCAAGAATGCCAGTTTGCTTTCCAGGAGTGTCATTTTATTATGTCACAATGACAGCCCTTCCTGCTTGATGATGTCATTTCCTGCCACAACTTCACTTCCAGGTTAATGACATGACTTCCGGTGGGTCCAGACACTGGATGGATTGTACAACCTCCTTACAAAGGTGGTGGGCTACTTCAAAGTACCGGGTGCAAGGGAGTGGCAACAGGATGCAAGCATCTGGTTGTCTCATGCCTCCCTGGGGCACCTGGTGGGCCGCTGTGAGGTACAGGAAGCTGGACTAGATGGGCCTTTGGCCTGATCCAGCAGGGCTCTTCTTATGTAAATCCTTCATCTCCCTTGCCGCTGTAGCCAGTAAGCAATGCCAAGACACTGCTTTTCCCCATGAGGATTGGCTAAATTGGGAAAGGAAAGGAGCGATTTCCATGGCAAGGTTCTTTGCAAAACTTAGAGCTCCGCCCCCTGTAGGGTCACCACTGCAGTGACCCATTCTATTGGCCTTTGCAGAAGTGCCTGGAAGCTGCTTCCAGTCAAACTGAAGGTTGCGGCTACAAACCAGAAACTGCTGGGCCAGCTTCCAGAATGCTCCTATTCAGGGCCAAACCAGCACAAGGGAGGGCCCAACTCGTGACCCACCATATATGGGCCCCACACTTCAGGGAAACACTGTACTAGAATCAAAGTTGCTATTTGGTAAGCCCATGTAGGATGTTTCAGCGAAAAGGGTTTAAGGACAGTCTTTCTATAAACAATGCTATTCATGCAGTTCCATGTATTTTGATAGTGGCTTAGCATGTTGTGCAACTTGTCCACAGATACCTATGTTCCTAAGAAAAAATTCCGAGCACTTCCGAGATGGTCCAAGTTGATTCTGCTGACTGAATTCCACACAAAGTTGTCTGAAATATCAATATCTATGGTGCTGTTGCATTAGAGCCTTGTGTATAGAGGTGTATGAAGTGAAACAGGTGTTCACGAGCAGACTGACTGCATGCTGACAAGTTGTCTTTCTTGTGCAAGTGGAAATCTTTAAGTGTACAGGGCTCTGTGGATGCTTTGTACTTCAGCCTTTATGTCAGTTATTGAGGATTTTGGAAAAGAAAAGAAAATTGAGTCACCAATAACCAGACATCAAGGGTGGTCAGTCAAGGGTTTTACTTGACAGCAGGATATATTCCAAGTGAACTATTAATGGATATTTTAAAGATTGGGGTCAGCAATCCATGTTCCCTTGTTTGTTGCCTGCATGGAGTGGTACAGTGGCTGCGCAGATGTGACTGTCAGCATCCAGAGTGGTCTGCAAAGATGTCGTCATCAAACTCAGCAGCTGTGGAGTTGCAAGCTGCACAGGTCTTCAAGCTGACGGGCCACACAACTTATAACGAGGGCTGTCATCAATACCCAAGATGCATGGAGAAGCTGGATAATATAGTAAGATGTTCAGTTTGGTAGGCAGGAGGTGTGGTCTGGAGGAAAAGCTTCCTGAAGACTAACGGAAAGCTAAGCAGGCACAGCCTGGGACGTGTCTGGAGGAGAGACCAGAAAAGTAACTGACAAACTGCTGTGTCCCTTGGTGGCAGGGAGGAGTCGCTGTTGAACTGTGCCTTGCCATATTGGGAGAGCAGTTGGAATGTTGTGTGATGTGAAGGATAACACCTGGAAAATCTGCCTTTACATTTGTAAAGACACTTATTGGGTCTAGGAAGCATGTGTAAACCACCTCGAGCAATATCCAAAGAGTAGTGGGAAACTCTGACAAGGAAAGATGGTATATAACAACAGTAATAAATTAATTGTTAGCATTCAATGCGGACAACAAATATGAATGCAAGGTATCTTTTCTTCAGTGGGAAATTCCTGGCTTACAAATGGTTGCCGTCATTGAGGACAGTGGAATTGAGGGTGAGGATGGAGATGTCTAATGGATGTTTACAACAACATGCGCTGAAACATGATTTACTGGAAAGCAATTTTGTTGTAGTGGTAATGCTTTCTAGCATTGTATGGCTTGCAAGTACTTTCAGAATAATTGCATTTGTCTGACATCACTAGAATTTTACATCAGTAAAATTGCTGTAAGCCTTAGAGAGGTAAAGAACTAAAGTGCCACAAATGGAGGTTGTGTTCAATTCACATTAAAGCATTGAGGTAAGTATATTGTATATTTCATAAATACAATTTCACTGTAGCTTTTCTAAGGCAAGTTTGTTTGCCATATTTTCTGTTGTAGGTCGTCTACTTGAAGAAAACACCTGAAGAAGCTTACAGAACACTTTTATCAGGATCTAATCCACCATACCTTCCATTTAGGTAAGGCTGCAAATTAAAATAGTATTCTTTTTTAATGTTTAGAAATTTTAAGTGAACGGAGACCAGTGGATTTTGTTCCAGTAATTTCCCAGCCCTTCAATTGGCAAGACACATGGTGTTTGTGCAGCGCTCTGCCTACAGCACCTTGCAATTTCTAGTAAGATGCCCTTTTCATTTGCTTAATCTTTGTGTCTGCTTTTCTTGTTGCTTATCCTGTCACATGCCAGTATCTGAGCTCTAAAGGGCTGTGTGTGCACCAAGGCATTTCTGGCCACGCAGCTCCCCTAAAGTTCTGGGGCAGCATGCCAGTGGCATATCTTGAGTATGGTGCCCCATGGCATGAGCCCTGGTGTGCCAGATGTGCATGTGTACACACTCCAGTCACTTTAAGTCACAGACACATGCTCCTGACGCTTTCCCGGAAGTGATGTCATTACATTGCATGACATCATGTGACTCCACACTGTTGCTGTCCACTGTTGCTGTATATGTGGCATTGCCATATACCGCTGAAGTAACTTCTTATCCTGCACTGGTACTTGGATTGTATGGGACTTCAGACACCATCTTCAGAAGTATTAAGATGACCTGGTGATTCTTCTCTTTAGCCTTGCTCCTATCTTCCCAGCCCCACCCCACATTTCATGTGAAATGTAGTTTTTAGTATCTTGGGCCCCGCCTCTGATATCCAAGAATCACCTGTTGTCCAAAGTGCATTTGTAGTCATAGCAATATTGCATGCAGGCTCTTTCATATTTGAGTAGGTCATTGTAGTGATCACATTGCTCCTTCACGGAAATAGAAAACCAGTTCCTGAAACCATTACTTATTTAGAAAACACTGCTTTATTCAGTTGCCCCATCATCATAATTACCCCCCTCCTCCTGAACTGCCAGCTTAAAATTGCTCTGCATGGAAGTCTAAAAGAATCATTTAACAGGTTTCTGGTTCTTAATGTCCTACATGGAAGGCTGGTCTGTTTGAAGTTGTTTGTATACTGCTTTTCAGACCGAGATCTCATAAAGCATTTTGATCACAATTAAAAGAAAACAATCAAAGCTTCTGGCAGCTGCTGTTTATCCTTAAAGCCGAAACTGGAATGAGTAATATAGTCTCCATGAAATGGCTGCCAGGAAGGGATGGCAGCCAGTGAAGGGGCTTCTCCACTGGGCTACAGTTCTAAGAGCAGCCCTCAGTTACTGTCTCTTGCTGAACTAGTTTCAAGAGAAGGGGCTTGGGGGCAATATAGCAACAGTCCTTGCTCTAAGCTCGTGTATTGGCTGCTGTTATTGCTATACTAGTTCTTAAAGTTGCCTGACTGATCTAAGCAGCCTATTTTAGAAAGCATTAAGACTATAGCATTTTGAGAAGTCATCATGCGTGGCCTCTTTTTGCTGCAGCAGGATAATGTTTTTATACTTGGGGTATTAAAATCAAAATTCTGTTTCAAAACCTGAATTCTTAAATACATATAAGTTGGGCAAATTTGAGGTTAAGAACTTTCTCTAGGTAATCAAGCATTTGTACATTAGTGGCCTTTTACTTTCAGCTATTGACGTAATATAGGAATTGTGTGGGCAGTCGGGTGAGCTAGTAATGTATGGGGATATGTAAGATTGTTCTATGCTTTGTTAGCATCGCCTTAAGTGTTCCAGTGTTGGCAGACTTCATTATATGGGAAAAGTGCATGTATGCTGGTTTCACTGAAAATCTATATCTTGTTTTCCACAGCTTAGTAGCATTGTTGGATTAGATGTGAGCCACAGAGACCAATGAATTGGAGTTTAAAGTAGGGTAGATGTTGCTGGGAGCTGTTCCTTTGTCCTTTTAGCAATGACTTTGCATCTAGTTTCTGGAATTGTAGTAAGCAGTGCTAGGATAGCTGCGCAAGGCTAGCATTTTCTGGCAGTCCTTCTCATGCGTACACACATTGCTGATTCAGTTGCTTGAAGAAGCTGGCAGTATGTCAAGGGGATCAAAGCTTTGTCAGCACAGAGCTATTTGTAATCACCTGGAATTTAGATACCTGTCAGAAATGTATCCCGAGCTGTTGGCATCAAATATTTAAAACGGGGACAGCTTATCAATGATAGGAATGGTATTTTGAGGCCTGCCTAGCTATATTCTCACTTTATGAGATTCATACATAAAACATAGGAATAATGTTTCATTTGTGACTCTTAGTATAAGATATCAAACGTGGCCTTTTGATTTCTTCACCCTAGTTATTTAGGATATATGACTCAGTGCAAACTTTAAGATATTCGAAAGAAATAAAAGGAATGTTTTAGTGATGCTCTGCTTACTTCTACTAGGAGCCCTTACTGTTCCAATGTTCTGTTTTGTCTCCCTAAGAAATAGTCCTGGGAGGAGAGAGTAGGATCTTGCATGGATCTTGCATAGTCTCTTCATTTCATGTTCAGCAGTGGTGAATAAATTCTAGGAGATACTGTGTTCAAATAAATGGAGGAAATTCTTTGGCAGTTTTTTTTTTCTCTTGGCAGTGAAGGAAGTGGGTGAGACTAACATTCACTCCCATCAGTTTGTAGATACCATTCCAGAGGAAATATTTGAATGTGTCTTCCTATATGAAATGGGGAAATTGGGGGGGGAAAAAAGATTTCTGTGGCTTGTGAGAATCCTCGTCATAGCTTGTTACAATAAATCCCATCCTAAAAAAAACATTTTTGGTCATCAGAAAAGATTATTGTAGAAGATTAACTCATTTTAAATGACTGTAGATGCCAGGATTTCTCTACCTAATAAATTGAGAAGAGCCAGTTATAAAAACTACCTGCAAAGGCATCCTACAAGATAATTGGGTTACAGTAGCTGTGTAGTGGATAACGGATACATTTCTACAAAGACAGACTTGTGTGAATTACAGTATTTTATGTACATTAGTGTTTACTCACATAGGTATGGTTTCATTTAACTCAGTGACCTGGAAAATCTTAATCTGCTTAGAACTTCAGCCACATCATCTCATTTAAGGACTGCAGGAGCAAAGTACTACTGAAATATCAGTATACAGCTTGATCAGATATACCATGCAGTCATGTTCAAACCTCTATGTATGGTATGATGGGGATAGGTTAATGCTGGCTGAAGAGATTAGCACTGCATTGAGAGCATTTATGTTCTGTTTTTAGTCAAATCATTTTATCATAGTCAGACAATCCAGTTTCTTAGATGATCTCTACAATGGAATGTGACGATGAATGAATGTATATTATAAATGAAGAATTTAATGTTCAAGGTTCTAGTTTACAGAGTTTCCATATACAGTAAGGAAAATATAATTCAATTTTATCTGGCTGTCCTTTCCCCTCCATAGACAGCATGTTCCGCTGTCGGGCGGGCTACCATGTACAACTATGGATACTCTACTTATAGTAAGATGCCCTTGACTGAGGTTGCTGGTTAGCGGTTGAACAGAATCTCCATGTTTCTATTGTCTTGTGCTATGCACAATCTTACATAGCTTGCTTGACCAGCAGTTCTTAAACTATGGTCCATGGTCACAATGGTCCCAGTCGGATGAACACAGGCCCCCACAAGCTGGAAGGAAGGCCAGCCCCAGCTGACAAGGAAAATGTATTGAGCTCTAGGAAAAGCGACTGAGCCTCACGTGTGTTTACTCATGAGTAGGCAAACTTGCCTTGTTTCTTCTCAAGGCCAGGCAAAGGGAAACGCCATGCCACCAGAATGGTCCCGATCCAATGAACGTGAAGCTCAACAAACATTCCAGACTGTGGCCCCCCACCACAGGAAAAAGGATAAAAATCGAGGCTTCAGTGGCTGGTAAAGTGAAACTTATTTCAGTTGCAAAGCTAGGTGGGTCCCAATAGAGTATCATTTTAAAATGTTGGTCCTGGTGCTAAAATGTTTGGGGAACGTTGTGCTAAACTATGCCCATATATAAGTTATGTTTTACGTCACAGGACCCTCTCAATAGAAATACACTATTATTGCTGTAAGGTGATACTGTAAACCCTACCAACCTGTCCATGAGGCCTGGATGCTATGAAGGCACTAATTGTGATTTATGTAAATGTCTGTATTGCCTACAAAAATATGTACTGCCCTGAAATATTGGACCTTTAAATTTAAAAAAAAAAATCAATTGGGGTGTTGATAAATACTTCCCAGTATTGTACTAGTTAAGGAAACTTGTGCGTGGGTTCCAAAATAAAGTCATATCTGAAGAATTCTGAACGTGATTTTTACACTTCAGAGCAGTCACTATAGAGCAGTGATTTTTTTTCAGTCTTTTACATCCCATGGCACACTAAGGTGCTAAAATGGTCAAGGCACACCAACAGTTTTTTGGCAAATGACAAGACTCACATCACCCAATGGCCCTGCTGACATTCCCCCCCCCCCCGGAAATTCCACGTACACCTGTGGATCTTTTGCAGCACACCAGGTGAAAATCACTGCTTTAAAGAGTGATTTTATTATTGTATTTTGAAGGTAGAAATTACATTTTTTATTTGTTAGAATTCTATTTAAGAGATTTTATTTTATTTATTACTTACTTGAAGAATTTATACCCCAGTCAGTCACCTTTATTGGCATAAATAGCAAAGAAAAAATCCATCCATCACCCAAATATAACAAAACAACAAAACAAACAATACTTAACCTAATACATGTTTCAACACTAAAAATAAATACCCCACCTTTCCCATGCCGAAGCAAATGCCCAAGGCAGCTTACATAAGCAGGTTAGTCTAAACCACCATTTTTCAATGGGGTTTTTGCAAATATGCAGTATTCTGTGATTAACCGAATCCTCAGTCCCTGATGTAGTCTTCACTATGTGGTTCTCTCCTCTGGCTGCGTGCTGTTGAGCTTCAGCAGGCAATCGTAAGTCAAGCCTGGACAGGTTCTCAAGGTCATCCTTTGTTCTTTTGCCAGCTGGCCTTCTCACACATTCCCATACTGGCTAATCAGCCCCACAGTGACTCTGTTCTTGTCACAACAGGTACTGCGACTTGTCACAGCTTGGCATTCTATCTCCCATTCACAAATAGACCACTGATTCTCCTGCTCAGCTTCAGGCAGTACTGGCAGCTCAACCATCATTCCATATTTATAAAGATTTCTATCCTGCCTTTCCTGTCCCAAAGCAAATAGGAGGCAACTTACAAATACCACATTAAAATGTACAGCATGTAACTCTCTCTGTGTGTGGGGGGGGGGAAGGGAGGGGGGAGATGTAATCTAAATCCAGTCTTAAACTCTACATTGGAACAGAGTTTACACTATCCATGATTGGGATGTGAGAAAGTTTTGTGAACTTAGAACTGGCAGTAGTAGCTGCAATACTTAAATAGGAAATTATTAAGACTAATATTACAAACTGGTGGAAAACGGACTTTGAAAGATCTTGGCACATAAATGTGTAGCCTTCTACCTCATTGAAGAATAGTGGCATTGATGTGGTTGTTATTCTATGTGTAGGCGCATGAGAACACTTTTATTTACAAGAGTGGTCTATATTGACACTTGTTGCTGTGGAAGGGCTATATGGCGTTGCCATAGTTTGGTTAATAGTGCATCACAAATATCTTCTGGGCTTGCCAGGACTTGTTGGTCTGTGTATAAAGTGAAAAAGGAGTAGTGATTCTGAAAGCTTGGTTTCAAGACTAATGTTTGTACAAGCAAGTACATTTTTGATACAAACTTCACATGAAGTTTAACTCTAATTTCAACCTCTGCTTTGCTTGTGACTCTTCCTGTGATTGAGGGCAGTCTAACAGTAAAAATGCTACAACTTCTTCTAGTGCACTCCCACCCCCAATACTGGCTTCTATAGTTACTCCTACTTGTCCCTGAGAGAAACAAAATTCTTGTCATAGAACGTAGTTATACTATACTATAATTATGAATTATACTATGTCATAGAATGTAATTATACTATAATTACATAACTGCATAACTGTAACTTGAATTTTTAAAATTAAAATAAGGTGTGTAAATAAACAAGGCTTCCTCAGGGTAAAATACCTATTTGTAGATAATACCCATATACATTGTTTTATCTGTGCTATCCATATACATTTTTATCAATTGTAGTATTTCAGCTGACTCCCGTAATCATATGTGGTTCCTTTATAATGTATACAAATTCATATACCTTTCCATATATGCCTGATCTTCACATATTGCAAATAGTCATTTGCCTACTTAATCTAATTGTATAATTTGTATGTTTTCAAAATTAGTCCATATTCTGTAAACTACTGAAAAATTAGTGCGTGTAATCTCCATTTGCCTATAGTTATATGTGCTTATATGATGCTATCTTCTCTGTGTCTGTTCACATGTTGCCTGGGATATGGTAGCAATAAATAACAGGGATGGGAACTTGAGTTGCGAAAACACATTTTTTTTGTGACTTGTGTGCAACTTGAGTTGCACACATCAGTGATTCAGGTGTGACTCAAAGCAGTGACTCTAAAATGAGTCATAACTTGAATTTGACTTGAGTCCTGTGTGTGTGTGTGTGTGTGTGTGTGTGTGTGTGTGTGTGTGTGTGCGCGCGCTTGCATACTTACCTGCTCTACCCCCATCACTTCTGCTTTGCCCCAAAAGATCTTGTGAGTGATCCAGAAGCTATCCTTCAGACCAACAGCAGCAGACATGGTGGGAGGAGAATAGGTGGTTCCTGGAGGTGGAGCTGGGTAGGTTGAAGGAAGGAGGAAGGTGGATGCTTTTTTTGCTCAAGAACTTGACTCATTTCTCGAAATGACTTGAGACGCGAGTCAAAATGACTCAATTTCTGCAAGTCGAGTTGTGATGTTATGACTCATGAGTCAAGTCACAGGGTCTGACTCATTACTGGAGCTTAGTAACTTTAGTATATCCCTGATGAATAAAGATTTTGACTTAAGCATCCCCTATTTTAAAAAAATCATGAAATAAAAGTACATAAATGAAAATTATGCACTTCCTCTTAGACTCCATGTAAAGGTGGTGCCTTTTTATCTGTGAAGGTTCCGTTCTTAGAACACTCGTGTATAAAAAATCCGTGGGTAATTAAACCTGCAGATTTTCCCCCTACCCTGACCAGAGCTGTGCTCCGCTAGTGTTTGGAGGGCTTTCTGAGCACTGCCGAAGCTGCATGCATTTGCACACAACCTTGGCAGGGCTCAGAATGGGCGATTCCCCCCACACACTCTGGACACCACCAGAGCTGTGCTTCACTGGTGTCCAGAGGGCTTTCTGAGCCCCACCAAAACCATGCGCATTTGCACGCAGCCTCAGCAGAGCACAGAATGGGGTATATCCCCCATTTCACTGCAGAGCTATGCTCTGCTTGTGTCCAGAGGGCTTTCTGAGGCCCACCGAAGTTGCTCAGGTCTGCCCTTGGCAAGCCTGTGAATGGCTGTTTCGGCCAAAAAATTCACTTCGCGGAAGTGATGTTTTTTATGCCTTATAAGGCATTGTGAGGCCTAGGAAAGCCCTCCAGGTAGCTTTCCTGGGCCTCACAATGCCTTATAAAACATTAAAAACGTTACTTCTGGTTTTCAGGGAAAACCAGGAAGTGACGTTTTTGGCCAAAACAGCCATTCTGAGGCCTGCCAAGGTGGGACCCGCGAGGCCTTGGCGGGCCTGCACAGCTCCACTCGCCTTCAGAGGCTTTGTGTTGAGCCTAATTTGCCTCAATGCAGGTCTGGGGGAACTGCGTTGAGTCAAATCTGTGGATGTAAAATCCGCAGATAATTAGGCTCAACCTGTAGTTGCAGTAGTAGTACAGAGATAATGACTTAAATGTGTAGCTCTTTAATTTGAAATGTTGGAAGAAAACAACAAAGAAAGTCTCTCTATTCGTCCTGGATTCCACTTAAATTTGAATGCACGAGAACAACTATAATTGGACTACCTATTCAGTTCTTTCTAGCATAACGTTTTTTGTAGGGGGATAAATCTATCAGTGAAATAATGGCTTATTTGTTATGGATAAGATCTCCATTATAAAACATGGATTTGGTATCTGGAAAGCAGTGTGAAGTACTTTCCCTGTCAGAGGGAATAAATGGCTATTGTGAGGAGAGGAATAAAACCAGTATTTTTACGCAACTAGGAATGAAATACCTTTGGGGGGAAAGAGTGTAAAAACTGCTCTTGTTTTCTAGAAAAACATAACCTTCAGGAGGAAAGTAGCTCTTCATTCTCAGGCACTACCGAATCATATATTTTCAAATTCTCAAATTATTTTTTTTAAAAATGCAAACAAACCATTTGTTGGGGGTACTCACTTCATAACTGACTTTATTTCAGTTAATAGTTGGAACTGTGGGCTACTTCCTTCTGGGCTTCTAGGGCTGGAGTTGGCCTACTTTTTAAGAGGACAAAGAGCAATCAGTTGCCTGCAGACAAGCCCAATGTTTTCCCTATCTACTGATTTTTTTTTCTAGGTAGAGCATCTGCAGCACCATGATAGTACATTGAGCTATGTCAAGCCTAGTATTGTATCATAGTGGGACCACTGAGGGAAAGTGAAAATATCTTCCCCCTAAAACCAGTATTCCGTACCCAGAGCAACACAAACCTACCCTATCCAGAGAAAGTTTTACTCTGCCAACCCTATTCCCTGACTTCTGAGAGTTCACCAGACATTGCCTACCTGAATTTGACACTCATTTTTGCAGAAAGCTAAAAGCCGAGTGCTCATTGCTGCACAGTTCGGCAGAAGAGCTGAATATGGTGCTGAGGAAACAGCCCTCTCTGAACCTTTTAATTTTTTAATGTTCATTTTTGTTCTAAGTATATACAGATAATAACATCATAATGCTCAAAATAATGAGAAAATACAGATCCTTGATCTGTTCTCTTTATACAAAATATGGGGCAGGGAATGTTAAATGTTTTCAGCAGCTATCTGGAGTATAAATCTGGGGTTCTTCAGGTAACAGTTGTGGAAGCTGGTGTTGGTAAGGAGTGGCTGTTGTGCTTTGGTTATTAGGTTTAGTTGAGCGATGTAGAGTCTGGTTAGTTTTAAATTGTGACTCAAGCCGATTTATAAAACAATGGTAATGCAATTATGTATAAAAATTGCAACTCCCTTCATAGGATTCTCTCTTGCATACAAGTGGGAATGATCCTTCTAAAACATGCCTCGCTATATCATGGGCCAGATCCAGTGCTGTATCTCCAATCTGGAGACAGCTGTTCTGAAATGATGCCCTGCTTCAGGATATGTGTTCCTTCACACAACAGAATGCTTCTTCAGAGCTAAGCTGTTGTTGTTTAGTTGTTCAGTCGCTAAGTCATGTCCGACTCTTCGCGACCCCATGGACCACAGCATGCCAGGCCTCACTGTCCTCCACTAGCTTCCGGAGTTCGCCCAATTTCATGTTCATTGCATTGGTGACATTATCTAACCATCTCATCCTCTGCCACTCCCTTCTCCTTTTGCCTTCAGTCTTTCCCAGCATGAGGGTCTTTTCTAAAGAGTCCTCTCTTCTCATAAGATGGCCAAAGTATTTGAGCTTCAGGATTTGTCCTTACAGGGAACAATCAGCCTTGACTTCCTGTAGGATTGCCTGATTGGATCTCCTTGCAGTCCAGGGGACTCTTAAGAATCTTCTCCAACACCATAATTCAAAAGCATCTATTCTTCAGCGCTCCGTCTTCCTTATGGTCTAGCTCTCACAGCCATACATTACTATGGGAAAACCATAGCTTTGACTATGCGAACCTTTGTTGGCCTCTTTCTTAAGCACATTTAATTAATACTCATGATTCATCATCAACCAAAAATTAATTTGAGCAACAAGCTTGTTTAGCACAAATATTTAAGAATTAACCTGGGGGGGGGGTTATGAAATTCCTTGAAAACGATATACCAGTAATTGTTCTGAGGCAGCAAAAGATAGCCAACCAAAGCCATTTCACTTTCTTCTGAGGCAGCAGTGAAATGGAGCAATTCTCCAAACATACTAGCATCTTTACTTTTAGTTCTGCTAAAAACCATAAGAATGAAGCTGTATCAACTATTGCTAGTACTAATACTGACTACACTGCCCAAAGACAAGAAAGCTCCACTGAATGGTGAATTATTAAACACAAATCTATATTTAGGCTTGAATTCTCAAAGCGCAGGAGGTCATGTTGTTCGTCTGACTTTTCCCATGCAGACATCTCCAGCAAGCATTCTTTGTGCAATACAGTTTGTGGCTAACATACAATGCATTCCAAAAGTCTGGCTTCTGCTGGTTTTTCTGTGGATAAATTTTCATATAGCTACTATATAGAACAGATTGTTAACATAAAAACACTACAAAACTTATTAAACAGAAGTTCTTGTTGGTGGATGGAAAAAATTATCTAAGTGCTCAGTCAAGAGTACTCTTAACTTCGGTTTCTAATACTTGTAAACAGAAGACATTTTGTAGCACTAATGTTTTGGCAAACAAATAGGCCTTCCATTGCGACATTTCTCTTATTTGGGAGTCCAGGTTAGGTGGTGTGTATGTGTATAAGAAACCTTAAAATATAAAATTGTAGATTAAGGTATATGCATGTATAGGAATCTCAAGACTAGTTTCAATAGTCTTCTAGTTCAATATGGCAGCCCAATAAATCATGACTAAAATAATAATATGACTAAAATTGTAACAAGATTCCCCATGCCGATGAAGTGGCACCAGCATGGCTTCCTCGGCAGGATGCAGTGCAATTTTGCAAACCGTAAGTCTCTTCAAGATAAGGGAACGTTTGTCCCTTCTCTCAGGAGAAAGCCACACCAGTGGGTCTACGCGGACCTATTAAATTGCTGATGCAAATTTGAGTGGATCCATGGCATCTGATCCCGCCTGTAAAGGGGGACAGAATATGGCACACCCCATATCCTGCCCCCTCCCAGGCCTGATCCACCCCACCTCTTCCCCTGCCACTTTATGCCCCACTGCTTCCCCTCTCTCTCCCCCCTTACCTCCTGCTCAATCTTCCCTGCCTCCTGGCTGGAACTTCCAGTGTCCAGATGGCCCTATAAGGTTTTTCATACTGCAAAAAAGTAAGCAAGCACACCCAGACCTGCAGGTTTTCTTACTCAAATTTTTCAGATTCATACTTGAGTCCATGCCCTTGATGAGCATGACTCAAGTCCTGAGACTCCAGTTCCCATCCCTTCCAAAGAGGATATTACTTTAGGTGCTACTTCTCCCACTTAGAGATTTACTTTTAGCAGAGAAACAGAGCACTGTAATTGTGATTTGAAAAGAGACCCTGGTGTGCTCTAAAAATGTTATTTCTACATAACTTTTTTGTTACGTAGAAATATACTTTACATAAAGTTTGTTGCAAGCTTACACCTGCCACCTGATTAAAGAGAAACCTTTTTAAAGTGGCAGTCTTTTATATTCAGAAAGCGGGGGGCTGCTGCACCTAGTCATCCAATCATAGTGTGTGTTCCTCTTTTTGTAGATTGTGAGTCTGCTTGAACTTGGTAAGGGGAGCTCTAGGTGGACATGTGTGTGATATAAAAGTTTATGTTAAACCACAAATTTCATAAATGTTTTATTATACCTAAAATACTACCATTTTATGGTAAATTATATGAGAGTTCTTAGAATAATCTGAAACGTAACATTTTCTTTTCATAGGGATGCATCGTTTGGAAACTGTACATATAATCTAACTATTCTGGACTGTCTACAGGGATTAAAAAAGGTAACTCAAAGTGTGTTTTGAAATAAAAATTCTGTCCTTGGCACAGGCAAACAAAGAAGTTCCCAAGGGTGGGGCTTGGCACAGAGTGTGAAATCCAAAGCAATTGAATCAGACTCGGTGAACTTTACAGCTAAGAATTGAAAACATCTTCCTAACCTAGTCTAGCATACTGGCTTTTTATTAGGTGCGCAACTTTTGGAAAAAAGATTCTTGGGAACTATACTTGAGAGAGTGTAGGGAGCAGGAGACATAATACATTCACTCATTGCTTCCTCAGATTCTCTCAGTCTGTATCCTTCCCCAGAGTTATGCTCTAACTTTTGGGAAGACATTGGTCTTTCAAGTGGGAAAATATGTGAGGAAAGAGGGAAATGGACTAAAGCCAGAAGGGAGAAGGAAAGCACATTTCACAGGCCTTTAACTAGTCAGATGTGAAATGGAGAACTGAAACTTGGATATATAATGTATTAGGAAATCCCTTATTTACAGCACACACTTTACAAAATGCTCCTGAGTTTTGATAGCATATTAATGTTGAAAAGTAATCCCCAAAGATGTACAACAGTAGGTAAGGTGCCCATTCATACTTAAATGGCTGTAAATTCCAGCCTTTGAATGACTGACCGTACGATAATTTTTTTTCTTTCCAGGCCTTACAGCATGGATTTGTTGATTTTGCAACATTTGATGCAGATGAGTATGAACACTATGAGGTTTGTGAGTCTTCTAAAATTGTTTAAGGTTGGGTGCAAAAGTGACACATGCACAACGATGTCTGCTTTCCTGAGTAGTTTGAGACCCTTGGTCTTTTCCTGGACTGCAGGCACTAAACAACCAGTGAATTGCTGGCATCTAAGTGGTGTGTTTCCTCTCAGTGGTTCTGGTACCAGCAGTACTCCACAGTATGGCAGGTGGCACTTTGCCCCACTACTCTGGTGACTACATGATGGTGACTAACTAAAGATAGTTGTGGCAACTGTGCACTGATGGGCTGTGCAGTTGGTTGCCTGGTCCTTCCAAAAAGGCAAGGTTTAGAGAAACTGGGATCAAGAGGCAGCATCAATTAAAAAGGCCTCCCCCTTGCTGTGGGGACAACTGGGAAACAAACTACCTAGTCTTGTGTGCAGCTATCATCCCTGGTAGGAGTTGTGGCGTTAACAAAAGTAGTACTTGAAAACAATGTTCTTGGAACATGGAGACCTGGGAAGAAAAGTTCTTCTTAATTGTCCTTTGGTTGCTGAGTTTGCTTTATGATAAAAATACAAATAAATTTATGTGTACTTAGGCCCTTGACCTCAACGGAACGTTGCCTGATATTAGTGAATACATACAGCCCTTAAGGGTGTAAAAGAAATTTTTGCCAAAAAAAGTGGTGCATAGGGCTTAGCAGATAACAGAAATATTCCTAGAAATGGAATGTGTAGGCCAGCTATTTTCAGCCAGTGTGCCGTGGCACACTGGTGTGCTGTGAATAGTCTGCAGATGTGCCATGGGAGTGTAGAGCAGAGTGATTTATTTGTAGGGCCATTGGGAGAT
The DNA here is from genome assembly GCA_029204185.1 of Lerista edwardsae. Classification (NCBI taxonomy): domain Eukaryota; kingdom Metazoa; phylum Chordata; class Lepidosauria; order Squamata; family Scincidae; genus Lerista; species Lerista edwardsae. The sequence goes on from JAJKFI010000065.1 coordinate 5,520,856, forward strand.
GTGAGCCTCCCACTGGCATTAGGGTATGTCTTGTCAGTTGTCAAAAAAGTGATGCCGTGCCTTGAAAATCGCTTGTCTAGGTGAATTGTGTGGCGAGCTGCCTGTAATTAAAGCCACTTGTATTTGTGCTTCAGGAATACTTTCCATGCTGAGTAAAAGTTGCATTGCCTGACATTTTGTTGCTATGTCTTTTACTGGGCAGGTAATTTAATTTCTATTTGCTTTGCTCAGTATTTTGTGTGTTCTAAACCTGAAACATTGTTTGGCGAAGTTGCTTAAGAATGTTAGTTCAGTATGTGCCCAGTCACATTTCTTCAGCAGGAAGAGTAGATAGGTAGTTTCACTAGTAATCACTGCATGAAACTATTCCACTACTTGTTAAATATTAACTTTGAAGTAACTTTTATTAAGGATCTGACACACATACAGCTAGTCTTGTCTCAAGTCAGTTTTAACATTCAAAAGAATTTTGGGAAAATGGGCATCCAGAAATCAATCCCACATTTCACAAGTTGACTAGAATCTCTCCTTTTTCTTTGCCACTGAGTGTATGTTCTGCAGAATCACATGCCTGTATGTGATTTTCCAAGCATCTGTTGGTTGTATTCATACATTTTTTTTTTGAGGGTGAACACTTAAAATAGCGTGTGAAGAAGCCTTAAAGGGACAATGTTGTGTACTCCAAAAAGATACAGTAGCTATGGAGGATGACTTCATTGCCTTTCCTCACACCTTCATACTATGTTGCTTCTCATAATAGGATGATTCATTAGACTGATGATTGAGTATACAGCAGCAATTGTGCATCAACAGGATACTGTCCTTACCACACACAAAAATATATCCAAGCTAATTGGTCTTAATTTTGTATTCCCTTTTAAAGACTTGTTTTGCAAGTCTTCCTTAAGCGGCAGGCTTCCACTGTGTTTTAATACCAAATGGAAAGTAATTGTCAGCCAACCACTACTGATTCATCAGTAGAACCAAATGGATTCAAGTCCTTCTTTGGCTCCAGCAAAAAATGCCTTAGGTAAATTTTTAGTTTGCTCAATTTCAGAAACATCTTTCCGAAGGAGATTGTGCCTGGAAGCTAGTATGTTATGAGCCAGACTGTTACTTGAATGTAACACTTTGCAAAACAGGAGGAAGAGAAACTGAGAAACTTGTGAAGAAATTTCTAAGTTGTTTGCCTTTATTTTCACTAGCGGGTAGAAAATGGTGACTTCAACTGGATTGTCCCAGGAAAATTTTTAGCATTTAGTGGACCACATCCGAAGACAAAAATTGAAAATGGTATGTATGGTTTGTTCCCCTTGCCTTCTATAGAATTTTTGTGTTGGTTTCATATTGTGACTAGTCATTAACTGGGAATTGGAGATCCCAGCACGGTGATGTTCTTGCCCAAGCACTGTGATGTGTGTACCAAACTATATCTGACTTTTTCTCCATACATCTAAATGCAGCTTCTCATGCTGTATTGTGAAGGCTGTTCTGTAGGTTCTGATGTTCAGGAGCAGCTTTGGCAAGGGGAAGCGTAAGGGAACTATTACTGTGCTATGGCGCACAGGAATTTTTGAGGACGTATCAGCGCTCTTCTGAAAAAATTAACTGCATATGTGGATTTTTTGATTTAGTCTAGTAGGCAAATGGTTTCATGTTTAGATATTTTGATAAGGCCTTTCATAATCTTTCAAGGATCTGAAAAATTCTCTTAGCATTTTTATAATAGCCCTTAGTTTAGATGAACTCATAAAATTATTAGGAAGTTGAGCTTTTTCTTCTAATCTCAGATGAACAGTTTATATGCAATGCAAGTTTGTTTAAAGGTGACCCACAAAATTAACTCCTGGAAAAAAAGCCCTGCTACTCAGAAGTACTGCTGCATTTAATAGGAGGGACTCTCAAGAGCTTCTGTGGAGATCTTTCTGTGATACCTTGGCTCAGGCTACAATCTGCAACAGCTGTGGTGTGGATGGATTTTTTGCTCAAACTTAGTGAGACTTACTTTTTTCACATACAGAAGCCCTATCCAGAAAAGGTCGTGTTGCTACAGTGAGAACAAGGTTGTAGCTGGCCTCTGATAGTGAGTCTGTCATCAGTCTGTCCCTCCAAGTGCTGTTATACTGCTTGACCACAAGTCATGGTGGGATATGTATTGTATGAAACACAGCAGAATGTCAGTTTGTTCTTATTGCTGCTGTGAGGAATGACAATTACATACATTATATCAAACATTTAGCTGATGTCTAGCCCAAATTTTAAAGGTCTGTAAAACTATAACTTGATATATTTCTTTGCTATGTTTCATTCTGAGGATGGGTGACTAGAAAATTTTTCTCTTAAATTGAATGGAGTTTGGTTTGGAATTAGGCTGAGGACTTTTTAGCCACCTCTCATAAATCTGCTCTAAGACAAAGGGTTAAGGTGACTGTTAAATGAATTTAGGTTGGGTTTTTCTATAATAAAGGGAAGATCATGAAAGGCATCTAGTCCCAGTGTTATGATGACGCTCAACCGGTATGGTACATGTCAGTGGTTCTAGCTGGGAGAGTTCTCATTTGGATTTGGCCATGAACAGAGAAGTTGACTTCTCGGTCCATTAGCAATTTGAGATTTATTTCAGGACAGAGGGCCCAGCTTGACCAAGAACACAGTGGTTGGTCTTCAGTCAGCATTCTTAATACTGTACTTTTTCAGACCTGGGCACCTGGTCTTTAAAGACTTGGTCTTTAATTTGATCCTGCCACTTATTGGGGCCACTTTTCTTTTCACCCTTTCCTGCTCTGTGTTGATCACATTAATAACATTTACTTTTTTAACCGTATGATTCATAAAATTATGGCGTTTTGTGACAATTGTATTTAAACATAAGCATTCTTGCTCTGTTTATTATAGGCTACCCTCTCCATGCACCCGAAGCCTATTTCCCGTATTTCAGGAAGCACAACATAACAGTAGTCATAAGACTCAACAAAAAGATTTATGAAGCAAAACGTTTCACAGATGGTGGGTTTGAGCACTATGACCTGTTCTTCATAGATGGAAGCACACCAAATGACAACCTAATGCGAAGGTTTTTGAACATCTCTGAGAATGCAGAAGGTGCCATCGCTGTACATTGTAAAGGTAAATAAAAACCCTAAAGCTGTACTGTGTGCCTGCATGTGAAGGGGGAAATATGCCAGATTGGAAAAAGCATTTTGTTAGAAGTTAGCTTTAAAAAACAACCATGCAAGTGAAATAGTTCAAATCACAAGCTCTTCAACTCTGATATTAAGCTGAAAATATATATTGGTTTCTCTTGCCCATATTAAGAATATTTGCCACTTTTCAGCAAAAAAAAAATATACAAAGCAGTTAACAGAGGAAATCTGATAACTTAAATGGCTCCCTGACTCAAAAGGGCTCACAATCTGCAAATTTTATGCAGACTTTTTTTTATTCCACTGAGTGATGCTGTTGCTCCTTTGGTAAAGATGGCACTGTAGTATGTTTAGAAATTTTGTATGAGATTGTAAAGTGAAAGTATGACACGATCCTTTGTTCACCTCTCTCCATGTTACTTCTCTTTCTAATGAGTTGGAGACAAAGTGCAGACGTTTCCCTGACTTTTCTTAATCCAGTTAGCATCTCTTGTAGAGCATACAACCACTTAAGCAGGCAGCATCTAGTACACTCTCCCTAAACTACTTTCAAGGAAGCAAGAGCAGGAGATGGATATCCAAGTTCCTCTTGAATTAAAGCATACTGTGTTAGGAGTAGGACTGTTCCAGTCTCAGTTTCTCAGGCCAACCAGGATGAAAATTAACAAAAGTCATTTCACAGGAGGCTTCTCCAAGGACTGGGCTAATGAAAGAACTGTGAAGAATGTCTGTGTTGGGCACCAATTCTAGTGATCTGAAGATCCGCTTGGTTCTCATGCACTACTCACAATTAAGGCTTCTGACCTAGAATACATCCTGAACAAGAATGCATCCTTGGAGATTTATATTCTACCAGGAGAGATGAAGAGAGTTAACTATCCCAGGGCTCAGTCCTATCTAACTTTCCAGCACTAATACAGCAGTGCCAACAGGATGTGTACTGCATTCTGCAGTAGGGAATATTTGTTCCCTTAACTCAGGCCTGCATTGCTGCTGGAAAATTGCATAGGTTTTGTTCCACAATGGTTTTTCCATTAAAGTGCACCTCTACAGGTGCTGAGATCCAGTCACTGTAAGCCATACACTGCGCGTGTTGAACTGCTACATTAAGCATGATACGGATATGCTGCTGAATACATGTAGAACCTGTCATGATAGGCTGTATATGTCCCCATCCCATCAATAGCAGCCAGTTATGTGTTGTGATAAAATATCCCATGTCTTTACATCAGAATCCAGTGATCATGCTAAGGAGACAGAGGAAATTAACTTGACATGGAGATGCTACCAAAAGTCACATCTCCATGTCATGTCATGTAGTTCTATAAGTCCCATCAGTTTGACACATGCAACAAAGTGGTGTACCTTTGTTCAGCAGAACAGAGAGTCATTCATTTTAGATTATCCAGAGCAGGAATAGAAAGGGCATTGGAGGTTAAGTTGGGCATTAGTAAGGCTATAGGAGATCTAGCAGGATGTTCGTACTTTGATGGCTTCATGCTGCTTAAAATAGACATTCATGGGGTGTCATAAAATTGCAGTAGCATATTAGTAACATTTTTCTAGTCATTTTATCTCATTATTCAGTGCTAACAAGAGGCCTTCAAGGCATTTTGCAATAGTTTAACATTGTAAAATAAAATCCTGCTGTAAATGTAGAAAAAGGCCCTATATAATATAAGAAACAGTTGGACTCTTCACTATTTCTAAAAGTATGTCGTTCTATACCTAAAATTAATGTGTTTGTCATTGTAGCTGGGCTAGGAAGAACAGGAACTTTGATAGCCTGTTATATAATGAAGCACTATAGATTTACACATTCTGAAGCAATTGCCTGGGTCAGAATGTGCCGGCCCGGTTCTATTATTGGACCCCAGCAGCACTTCCTTGAAGAGTAAGTATGATTTCTATGTATGTTCTACTTTACTGCTCCAAATTGTGTGTGCTCTTTTTTTCTACAATGTCTTTCTTACAGCAGAATCTCTAGGCTGAAATCAAGTGGCAAACATATATATATATTACTGATTTCAGTGAGAGTGTGCAACTGTAGTACAGGTGTGTCTCGGTATCCACGGTTTCAGTTATCCATGGATACTGGGATGCTTATTAAAAAGATAGGGAATCATTAAACTTAACTCTTTTTTTACCTTCGCAGCAAAACCACTGTTGTTCCCTTATTTTTAAAAAGGCATCCCCAGTATCCACAGTTTCAGGCATCCACAGTGGGGTTCAGAACAGAAATCCAGTGGATACTGGGGCATGCCTGTAGTCACTGTGTTACTTTTAAGTGGCTTCAGAGACTGAGTGTAAATTGAAAATGAGCTAATTCCATATGTCATGTTGGCTGAGTTCTTAGGTTTAATATCTTGTATCAGACTCCTAAATTCATTCTGATGCCTTGGTGTTCATGAGAGATTGCATTAGAAATGCACACAAAATACTGTCGTGAATGTGCATACCATGTTTGAAATTGAAAACTGACATTATCCTCCTACCTATTGTTGAAGGGGAAGGTTGAATCCTTTACCATTGGATTCAACTGAATGTGTGGATGAAAAATGTCATGTGGTGGGTGACATTACAGAGTGGATACAGCACAACTTTCAATGCTGTAGAGGTAGTGTGAGAAACCCAACAATGCTGTTTTCAGTGCCAGTGTTCCCCTCCTGAAAACTGGGGCAGAGCGATGATGAAAGTCATGAAGTACTACATCTTTATCAGTGATTAGTCTTTTCATCCTCAAATTGTAGAATCTACTGATAATCATTTCATTCTTGTTTTGAATTGGCTTTTGTTCACCCACTTTGAGCCCCACACTGCAGGCTCAGCACTGACTTAGTTACAACGTACAATTTAATACCATCGGCATGTTCATTTTATTTTCTCTGGTAATGATTCACTATATTTATAGTCAGGTTGTTATTAAGAAAAATACATAAGTCATATATTGTATACTGTTCTTAACTTCCCGTGGCCTTATGATTTTTCATTATTCCTAGTTACTGAAATGTGTGGAGCCATGGAAGTTGAGATCATGTTGCTTTTACCAAGACAAATTAATTTCTTGGTCTGAAAACATGAGCAGATTAGCAAATGAGCTGAGGTGGTTTGAGTATTTATCCTCTTTGCTAAAGGTCATAAGTTTAAATGCCAGAGATGAGCAATATCTTATCACAAAGGGAGGTTTCAACAACTTTTCACTGCCTGAGCATTGCAAGTGTGCTTTCCTCAAGCACAACCAACATTTGCCCATAGCTCAAAAATGGCAACCAGAGTTGTAAAAGCCTGGCCCCAAGAGTTTGGCCCCAAGAACTTGGGCATGCCCGATGGAATCACTTTCTTCTTTTAAAAAGATGTCATATCAAAAACTGCTTTTCGAACTTTGCATTTGGATTCAAAAGAAGCTTGCTGTGCAGCATGTGGGATTGCAGTTCAAGGAACTCAAGGCCAGATCTCTCGAGAGTGCAAAACTAGTCTTGCAGTTGTTTTGATACCGCTCATGGAATTGCCCTGATGCTTGAAAAGAATAAGGAAGTCCTAACTTGCTCAAAGATCTGTATTTGTATCGGAGCATATATGGGTGAACATCAGAACTGCTGGATTAGGACACTAAGGACGCAGTCCTAACCTAGAGTTAGGCCAGCAAAGTTTGGCTGGCACAAGGGCCACCATAAAGCCCATTAGGACCACTCTCTGAGTCAGGGAGGATGGCGCACATCTGTGTGCTGGCCTCTCTGACTCAGACAGTGGTCCAAACATATTTTACGGTGTCCCTTGTGCCGACCAAACTTTGCTGGCCTAAGTATGCCAGACAGATGCCGGATATTCTAAAGCAGTACACTCTTTACCACTTGGGAGCATCCTAGCTGGCCTCTGGTGAGGGAGGCAAGCACTTTCCTCCTGGAGGCTGGCTACTGGTAATCTATGGGGAAAAGTGAGAGTTCCACCTGCAGGTGAAATGGGAGCAGGCACCATAGCCTCTGTGGGAAGGACAGGCTAGGGAAGAATTCTAAACACCTGCCAAATCCCTGCACTATGCTGGGACTAGGGGGAGAGTGGGTGCACATGCAGAGATCCAGATGGAGGTGTTACCTGAGAACAGCACACTAGGTGCCAACTGTGCTTGTAGAAGTTGTTGCGGTAGATAGGTTCAGGGCTGAGGGAAGCAACAAGAAGAGTGGCTTTCTGTGAGGTCTCTGGAACCAGGCCGTAGTTTGCATTCCCACCTGTATACATACGTGTTTATCCTCACCTCTGTTCCCTTCTCCTCAGACAATGTCAATATCTAGATTGCAAGCTTCTCAGGGCAGGGAAGTGCCTCTTTATTTAAAGCACCATGTACATTGAAGGCACTGTAGAAGTGGTAGTAATGGTAAGGAGGAAGTGACAGGGAAGATGCTATGCATTGATGCGTATTCTGGGTGCTAGCCATGTGTTTGGTAACTGTGTTCTTGGTTGCCATGGATTCAAAGAACGAAGGTTGCTGGGAGGAGACACCATTACAAGGTTCTTTTGACAGGTGACTATGTGTTTTTCTCTTTCATCTGTCCTTGGCAGTTAAGTACTAGAAATTTATGTTTTAACTGCTATTCCTATGCACATGATAAATAGAAATATTCATCTATGTCTAGATGAAAAAGAAAACCTAGAGGAGGAATGTGAAGTCCCTTGGCACTTGCAAAAGTTGATTTATTACTTTTGTATGTGTGGAACATACTCCCAGCAAGTTCTTTGAAGGGTTAACTTGGCTTGCATCATCAGCACTGTAATCTCAGATCACTCTTAATTATACTGGATATCAACTTCCTCACTCTAAGCAGGAACACTTTTTTTCAGCTTGCTAATCCTGCTCTATTCACCAGTTATGTAACGTCCCCATGGAAGCTTCTCTGTGACTCAAAGTATTTGTTTTGGCTCAATGCCAGAGTTTTCACACTTCCTCGCCCCCCCCCCAAAAAAACCCACAGAATTGCAGGAAATGATAGCTCATGAAGGAAATAAGTAAAATTTAGCAAAGGAATAAAAAATTATTCCAACTCAAAGGTCATTTTTTTTTCCACAGATGAAGGGAAAGAAACAGTAATACAGTTATGTAGACTTGAATAGGGCTACCCTCTTCTAAAGTGTGTGTGTGTGGGGGGGGGAATCCAATGTGTCCTTGTCTACTGCTTTTATAAATAGCAGAATATTACAAAAATTAAAGCTTCTTTTGAGTGAAAAACCCCTTTACTTTCTTGAAAAGATCTACATATCTCTAGACTTTGAGAACTGTAAAGTTGAAGACATTTCTTCAAAAGCCTAGCATGTCTAATAGGTGCTAAAGTGTATAGCACATACAGACCCTTTATAAAATACTTTCGCTGGGCTCATAGTTGAGAATAAGCCCCACTGAACTTGGTGAGATTTCTAACATGCTGCAGATATGTTGACAAATTTAAAATGTATTAGAATGCATTTTTCTTAAGCTGAACTTCCTTGATGAAAAGTCTAAGAACACTGCAAGGCTTTTAGACGGATAAATATCCATAATGTCTTATTTTTTACATTATTTTTAAAAAGCTATCCTATAACAAATTGTTTTCATGCACAGTAAAAGTAAGTAACTTCTGTTGAATGTCATATTTTTGCAGTGACATGTTTAACCATTCTGCTAATTTTTGTCTTTTGTGTCCAAACAGGAAACAGCCATTGTTATGGGTTCAAGGCGACATCTTCCGATCTGCACAGAAGTCTAAAACAGTAGATGAAGATGGCATGAGCAGAGTTGTGTCTGGCTTGGATGACATTTCAATCAGTGGGAGTTTGAATAAAGTAGAAAATCTGGAGAGATATTTGGAGGTAACCTTTCATGATACCATCCCAACATGAACATAGAAAATTAATATTTTGCATGGGGGGGCGGGGGTTGCAGATATTTTGGTGTTGCTGTCTCCATATTCAGAGTGAGAGTGGCTTGTGAAAGGCCAAATGAGTTGAAGAAAGATGTGGGATTTGAGCTAGGGACTTCTGGTTAACAACTCAGAATGCTAACCACTATGCTACACACTTAGAGTATATGAAGCTGCCTTGTACTGAGTTAGACCGTTAGTCTGTCTAGCAGCCCAGTTACCTTAGTCTGACTGTCATCAGTTCTCCAGCGTTTCATATGACAGGAGTCTTTCACCTCTGCTTCCCGAAATCTTTGAAAAGAAATTTGCAGAGATTGAACTAGTATGTTTCTGTGAACGTACAAGTTCAGGTGATAGAGAGGAAAAATGCCTATATAAAATCCTCTTATTCTGTTCCTTGTTTAAAATTTTGAAGTTAGGTTTTTATAGTTATCCACATGGTATCTCTAAGTGAAGGCTGACCTTTTACTATTGACCAAGATGAGATGGGAAGAAGGGTCATGAAGAAGAGAAACATAGGCATGCGTGTTCATTTAGAAACAATATGATATAATGCAAAGCAGATTGACTACTAGAAATTGTTATTAATGTGATCTGTTTAGCTGAGAGTAGTCCACTGAATAATTTTTGAGCTGATCTGAACATTCTGCACTTTGAGTCAAAACTCACTATAATTATAAATGACTCATTTTTCATTAATGTGCGAACTCAGTGTCATGAAGGCACCTTCGGCTTTTCAAGCTTATATTGGTTTTAGTTTTAAGTAGTGTGAGATAACTTGGATTTTTCAAATGCTACATTGTCTCAGTGGCCATTTAGATAAGTGCAGCTGCATTGTCTTTCTCCTGGCTGTTTTTTAGGTACTTTCCCATCTGTTTAATATGAACAACAATTTTCATCAGAATCTGATATTTAGGTGAAACACAGTGCATTCTTGATGGTCTTGCACATAGTGATAAATATTTGGCTACCATCTCCGAGTTGAGTTGGGGAAGTTGGATGTTCATATGACAATTGGCATGCAGTTGCCAATATTAATTACTGGTTTGTTTAATCCTTTGATTAAACCTTTAAATGTACAAGGCCTACTGGAATGGACAAGAACCAAAGCACTATATTCCACCTGGTCATGTTACTGACACTTGATGTGATGTTTTGCTTTTGGCCTCTGTCCACCTGGGAGTGTGATGGTGCAGGTTAATAGCAGAAATACTTTCATAATCTGAGCTGAAGCATTGCCACCCTTTAAGTTCCAACCAGTTTTAAGATCCAAATAACTATAGCAATAAAGAAATTTTCCTTATTCACCCAATAATGATTCAATCACCACCTTTGTTTCCTTCTGTTTGGTATCTAACTTGTCTCTTAGAACCTAGATAGTGATTCAATCCCCACCTTTGTTTCCTTCTGTTTGGTATCTAACTTGTCTCTTAGAACCTAGATTATACAGATCTATATTGATGTACATTACTATGTCGATTCACATTACATCAGCAGTGACTGACTCCAGGGAGAGCAGGTGCATGGTACCTTTTAGTTCAGTCCTGACCAAGTCTGTCTTCAAAAGAGTCTGCCTCCTAGTGGATAGAAAGAGCATTCTGTGTTTTGACCATTGTCAAGCAGAAGTCACCAATGATCAATTTCTCCCATTTCCAGAAAGAAGTGGAGGATGGTGGAGAAATGGAAACAAAAAATGGCATGACACAGGGAGACAAACTTCGTGCCTTAAAGCTTCGGAGGCAGCCACGTTCAGCAACAACAGGAGCTCTTAGGTAATCCATTCACATTTCATTCATTGTGCCGTGATATTTATTACAGGCTAGCAATGGTTTGACATTTTTCAAATCATTTGTAGCTTCTCTGTCACTGAAATTTAATTATCCTGTGTTGTACAGTGAAATGCATGAAGGTTTTGACACACACATTGTCCAGTGCTTCCCAAACTCCTGCAAGGGAGTTGGGAGCCACATAAGTCTTGGCAGGGGCCAAGACAGCAATGCAGTCCTCAGGATCTTGCTGCTGCCCTGGGCAAAGAGCCTTTTTTCAGACTTGCAGCGCTGGTGTCCAGGGGTGGGGGTGTTGGGGAGCCCCCCCCCCATAGGGCTCCTCAAGCCTCCAAATAGATATTGGGGAGCCTTGCGGGGGGGGAGGCTCCCCAGCACACACACTGGATGCCAGCACTGTGAAGGGTAAGTCTGGGGAAAAAAGCCTTTGCCCAAAGCAGCAGTGAGATCCTGGGGATTGCATTGCTGCCTTCTCCCTCTCTCCACCCCTTAAAGGGGCACAAGCAGTTGCTTCACAGGTCATGACCCACCACTTCAAGAACCACTGCATTACTCCATTAATTTAGTGTGAGTTTCAGCTCTACTGCTTTCTACTATAAAATATTGCCACATAAGAATCTTTTTGTTCAGGATCAAACTACTACATGTTTCATTAAATGTGTAGTTTTGTCTTGCTTATTTTTTGGAAGTTCTGTCCTGGGTACAGGGAGCAGAATGCAATTGGTATTGGAGCCATGGTGTATGAGAAGGATGTATTTAACTCTTTCTCTTTGTACTGCAGTCCTGAATAAAAATTGTACCCTCGAGCTGCTGTTGGATTGAAGCTTGCTGCCCAAGGCTAATAGCCTTAGGGGCAAAGGTTTGGAGGTACACCAACTTAAGTGGAAAGAATTGCATGCACCCACCTAATATGCCATGGTTCCAATCTTAATCAGCCCCTCTCCATATCTGTGACTTGACTTCAAAAAGTCACAGCCCAGCCAAATTCTGTGTAAATAACCCTTGTACATTGGAAAGTTGCGCTGTTCAGTCATTACCACATGCTGTTCAACAGTGACTCCTATTTTCAGAGTTGTGGAAGACACATGATATACTTTAGGGTTGTAACTAATTGAGGAGATTGGTGTTGTAGGGGTTATCCATTCCCCAAAAAAGTCATTGCTCTGGACTCTTAAATGTGGAAAGATAAGCCATTTCCTTTTTTTTATGTTTGAGTAGGCAAAGATGCTTGAAATATTTCAGAAAGTTCAGATTCCTGGATATCTTAAATGTCTTGTTCCATATGTACTCTGGCATATCTTTTTTTGTTAGTTTTTTATTTTATTTTTTATCTGCCATATCTTTTAAGACTATCCAACAAAGCCCTGCTTTGGATGTCCCACTCTCTGAGGTGTGGCAATTGAGTATGAGGGCCACCTTGTTGTGATAGCACCTTCCCCATTGGACTCCCTCTTCTGTCCTGTTCCTCGTGCATGATAAAGACTTCCCTTTTTAGAAAATCATTTGCTGGGTTGATGGAGGAATCTGGGTGGCAATCTAGTACTTGTTGTTTTAGTTGCCTTTTTAACTATGGCAATAGTGGCTTTCCAATTGGACTGTGGTGGTGGTTTTTAACTTATTAAGCCACTTTGAGTGTTCTGACTGTACACCATGGCAGAAATTCAATAACAAATGCCAACTTATTTTCTAGGTTAGAAGACATGAAACTACATACCAGATCCATATCTCAGCCTTTCAGGTATTTATTACCCTAGTTCAGCAGTCGGCAAACTCGCAACTGTGGCATGCCAAAAATTCCCTCCCTGTCCTGAGTGGCTATTACACTGAGCACCACTCCATTTCTAAGTTGATCGGCTAGCAGGGAACTTTGGGCAGGCATGTCTATGCCCAGCATCCTGCTGCACAGCAGTCTAGGATGCCTGGCATAGACATGACTGCCCGGAGCAATCCCTATCAGGCAATCAACTTGGAAATGGAGTGGCACTTCACCAGAACATAAGCGCCTCTCATGTGGGGGAAGGACATTTCCAAACTCTAGATGCCGTCCACTGGCCAGGGTTTGGAGACCACTGCCCTAGTTTATGGGGAAGCTTTTTGATTGTTTTAGTTTCTAACTTTTAACCTTCTAAATTTTTACCTTCTTTGACTATGATTGTTGTAGTTTAGCTATTAGAGCTGCTTCTCAAATGTGCTGCTCTTGGAAGTCACTCCCATTTATTAGTCTCGTGCAGCAGAAGGACTTGTATCTTGCCTACTTGCAAGGCCGACATGGCTTTGTTGACTATCAGGAATAGCTTCGCATTCTTTGACTTGCAATAGATGCACATATAAGTCATTTATGCTCAAATTGTTTATTACAGAAGGCGACTCTGGGGAGCACACCAATGGGCAAAGAGTGTAATTTAAGGGCATGAGTATTAAACATGAGCCATGAGTATTCTCCTTAATGGATTTTAGATGCACAGTTGTGTGTGTTCATAATTTGGAGTCACTGAGACCTGAGGCCTTCGCAGATGGGTCTCTGCAGTGATGTAGCCATTGAAGCCAATTCCCTAGCCTACTTCATGTTATCCATCTCCACAAATGGTGCTCTGCCTATATGAGTTATTTCCCTTGTGGTTGTTGCATAAGCTCCCTAAAATAACGAGTTGAATTTCTATGAGTACAATCCACCTGAACTGTGCAGAGAAGCCTTATTTAAATTACTTGCCATTTGCTAATTTAAAATATACCCAGACTTTCAGTTAACTAAAATTTCTAAGATGGTAAACATTTTTTTCATAGAAACATAGAATGCAAATTAACTTTAATAAGCAAACTATACAACAATATAATAACAATAACAGCATAGCAGAACCTCAAAGTACCATATCAACAAAGCAATAAAAAAATTGTCAGGCAGCTCAAATGCTTCTCTCAAAGGTACCACTTAAGTCAGGTACCCAAAATTTCAAGGCAGGAGTGAAATGGACTTTCCTAGGAAGAGAATTCTTAATTTTGGGGCTACTGCTGAGAAGACTCTGGTCTGCATAGCCACCCATCCTACCTCAAACTAGAAGGGCCACATGCAGCAGGGCTTTTGAAGAAGAATTTTATGTGAGAGTAGGTTTGCATGGGTAAAGTGACCCTTAAGATAGTCTGGGCCCAAAGGCCAAGTGGAAATAAGTAAAGTTGTTGTAAATGGACAGTTAGGTTCAGTATGACCTGCTCTAGTTAATAACTTGGCTCTTATATTCTGAACCAAATATAGCGGCTAAGCCACCTTCAAAGGGAACCATGCGAGCATGGAGCTTAATAGACGGATACGAATGTCACTAAGGCATGAATCATTGCGGCTAGGCCACTCCTTGCCAGGAAAAGGCAAAATTGATGAACCAGCTAAACTGGTAAAATGCTGTCCTGGCCCTGTCACCACCTGAGCATCAAAGTTAGTACAGAACCTGGGAGTATGCCCAAATCTGAACTTTAGAGGAGAGTGCAATCCCCATCCAGGACAGGCTGTATCCATGCAGTCATACTCAATCCACAGTACTTCCATCATGTCAAGATTAAGTTTGTTCACCTTCATCCAGCCCATTTGACCTCAAACACTAGTTCAGGTTTGCACTGTCTGCATACTGATGATATGGGAGAGAGACAGTTGTGCACCTCCATCCTTCTTCAGCATGCTAGTAAAGGAAGATACTTCCATTGATATTGAAAGCTGCTGAACGATGGGTCCTGTGGTTTCTGCCATGCTAGCATCTAATTTTAAAAACAAGAGAATTGCCAGGACAAGTCATAACACTGGAAACACTACTAAGAGTCTGCCCCCAGAAAACCTAAGGAACTTCAGCAAGCAGCTAAACGCATTCTTCTAACACAGCTATCTCCAGTTTGGAGACCGCTGTGTCCTAAAAACTCCTTCCCCATCCCAACCAGCACTTAAATGTTGCACTGCAGCATCATTCCCAAGCCGATCTGGTGCCAGGGACGCTCTGGGCAGTTGTGCCTATTGCCCAGTGTCCCAGAAGGCTGTGCAGCAGGATCCCAGGGTAGAAATGACTGCCCAAAGTGTCCCTTCCACCAGATTGGCTTGAAAATGGAGTGATGCTGCAGCAGAACATTATGCATGGCTCACTGGCAGGAGGGCTTATCCCAATTCCTGAATCCGGCCCGCAGGCTGGGGTTTGGAGAGCCCTGCTCTGATCAGATGTGACAGTCGCATTTGGTAACAAATATATGAAAATCTACAACTGTGCATGCAGTTCATAATCTGCCAAGAACAGTTGCTGAGCATGGGATGAGTTGCACTTTGAAGGATTCACTCATCAGAATACAAAAAAATCCAAGCCAGTCAGGTAACTTCAGTATTCAGCTTCCACCGCTGAAAGGACCGCCAAGACACTTAAACTGTTCCTTTTCACGTTTCCATCTGAATGATTAAAAATTACGTTGTGTAATTTTCAGGTATTTAACTATTGTTGATCTCAGATCGCAGGTATTTAACTATTGCTGTTTTGGTATTAAAAGATTGAACACTGCATCTCTATCACAAGGATCTATATCTCCTCTGAAGTCCTCCAAAGTGGTGGCTGCTGTTTCACCCTCAGCAAAGAGGATAAGCAGGCATTCTCAATCTACAACCTCAAATTTAAAAAGGTATGCCTTGCTGTGCTTTTCCTTTTGGAAGGGAGCTAGGAGACGGGTAAAGTGTGTTTGATCTATCCATATATCTGCATCTTGTCCCTTTTGAGCTTAAGGACCTAAAGAGTTCTAAAAGTGTCCTCCTAGATCTGACATGTCTTTCTTGGACACCTGATTATGGTATATTAAGGTATTCTGAACAAGTGGCCTTTGGTACTAATAGAAACCACAGGTGAGATCCCAAGTACTGTGTGTTAGAAGATACATAAGCATACTCAAGGTTTCATATTTTTCTCCTACAAGCATCTTCCAGCTACTTATACCAGCCAAAAAACAAAGAGTAATTGAATCAGATAGTAGCTGCTACTAAGGAGAACTCTGTAGAACGTTCCAAATGTCCATGGTAATCTCTTTCACATGTTCAGAGGGAATCATGCCCATGTATGCATTCAGGATATTATACCATCATTTTTAACCTTCAAGCTTTTTCAGTGGGTGCTTCATAGTTTGCAAACTATTTCAGAGAAGGGATGCACTTACGTGCTGCCATGACTTAATTTTGTGACCATGGTTTGTCACTTCCCCCTAGTGCATTAAAAATGTCTTGCATTAATCATCTCATGTATGTACATTTTGTGTATGTGTTTACCCCACGTGTGTTTTCCGTTCAGCACTTCCATAAACTCCAGGCTAGCCAGTTCTCTAGGGAACCTGTATGCTGCTTCAGATGATGCCGAGAGCAAACTGACATCATCGTCCTCTAGGACAGGTTATTCTGTAAACCAAACCTCCAGTCATTTGAATGGCAGCGCACAGATGCCTGCCAGAAATTACCGTGAGCTGAACAACAACCTGTACAACAGGAGCGGCAGTAGTGCTACCAACCTGAACAGCTATACCAATTCTCCCAGCGTCCTGACAGACGAATACAGCACCTACAGATCCTTTACGGGGCTCGCTGCTTCTCCAGCAAGATTCCTGAGTCGTTCAATTCCTGTAAGTTCACAGCCACAGCAGCCCTCTCAGGGAACTTGACAGAACCTTCTTCCTTCAGCCAAATCTCCCTCAGAAGAGTTTCTATCAATTCTAGACCTTCTTTTCTGGTCTTTTCCTATCTAATTCCTTTAATGCGAACAGCATCTTTGCCTTTTTTCTTTCTTTTTTTTTTTTTGGCTGTTCTCCTCTGGGCAAAAGTAACCAGCTACTTCTGCTTTTTCACTGTTGTTCACAAGAAATGGTATCATGAAAGCGTTCTCTAACATCTTTCACAGCTGCATTTTTTTCATTAGTTTATCCATTTCAAATCAATCAGAATAAAACACTGAAAATTTTAAAAATGTCATGGGGATGTAGGGTCTTTCTGGTTCATCAGATATAAAATGTGTAACTTCTTGAAAATAAATTCAGGTAAGCTTATATACAGTATTATCACCATCAAACAAATCAGTTAAATTTGCGACAACCCCATTTAGCTAGAGTTTGCATTAAATTGTTAGGCTTCCTAATTTATTTTCCAGATTAAAAATGCCTGTTCCTCTGAGTGAAATGTGCAAATAAGCGATTATACATTCTTCATGCACAAAACTAAGAATACTTTCATTACATCTTTTAAATTTGAAATGGAAAATAAGTTAATACTTAAGTTCCTTAATTTTAGATTGTTTTGGCTGTGCTTTTTAGCACTCTAGAATGCCACAATGATCCAGTCATGTAGGAATTGTTGCTTTGGCACAGTAGTGCTTGTTCTCTAGAGCCACAAAAGCAAGTCTTTCTTGCCAGAGTGGTTACAGTGCTGTAAGAGTTGCAGTACAGGCAAGCCCACAGATCCCATTTCTGCCCCCCCACGGATGGTGCGGGGGCTTACCTTCTTTTCTTCTTACTTTGGTTTAAACCTTCTTAGTAAAAAACCTTCTTGCTTTTACAGGTCACTAAATGGGAATGCAGTGACCAGGCTGGCAGAAGTCAGGACAGAAGGAGAGACTAACAACATAAACAAGAAGCTGCTTCTTTTTAATTTTTTGGCCTTCTCTCCCTCTATCCTGCCTTCTGCTTGGTCATTGCATTCCTATTTAGCGGCCTATAAAAGCAAGCACCAAAGGAAGGCAATGGGGGGGGGGCAGAGGAGAACCGTATATTGGGTTCCCTCTTACCTGTAGTTTCAGGTATCCCCAGGGGGCAGGGTGGGAACTTAACCCCAGCGGATACCAAGGCACACCTGTATTTCAAGTCATAGCCTGCATCCCTGTAACGTGTATTCATTCTCTCTCTCTCTCTCTCTCTCTCTCTCTCTCTCTCTCTCTCTCTCT
>JAJKFI010000065.1:5538612-5604938 GCA_029204185.1 Lerista edwardsae
TCTCTCTCTCTCTCTCTCTCTCTCTCTCTCTCTCTCTCTCTCTCTCTGTTCATCTTGAGAGTTTAATACTAGTGTGGGGGCACTGAAATATGGGTGTGAGCTTTCCAGAACTGAGAGATGATATTCCTTCACTTTTTATTTAGGAGCTCAATAGTTACGATGGTATCCATCTTGTTTCACTTCTGTGCAAAGCACCTTAAAATCCTTTCTCCTTCTGATATGATTGTAGTTTCAAAATCCCACGAGACTTATAAAATAGATTTTTTTGTAGTTTTAAAAAAAGCCATTTTTTATTTCATTAATTGCATTTTATTTTTACAATAGTTTTCATATGTAAAGCACTATACAATGGCAGCAGCTTTTAAGAGTGTAGAACATGTTCCACGACAGACATGGACAGTTTACAGTGCATTTATGTGGCATGCTACTTCTAGGTTTCAGGCGTCTTAAGGGTCAAGTTTCCAGAGTGTTTTTTTTAGAGTAGTAGAACAAGGAAAATTTCAAGAATTCCTATTTAAGCATGCATACTTTCAGACTTTTTTGACTCCCTAATTCGATTGCCGTGAACCACAATGACTAAAGAGGTCTACACATTTTATTTTATGTATTTTTTGTGGCATTCTTCAAGTAAACCCTATGAGTGGCTAACAAGCAGCTCAGTCCTAACTAAATTCTTGCTGCATCCCGCGGGAATTTTGGCTGCTATAGGTCCCCTCGAGATAAGAGGACATTTGTCCCCTTGCCCCGGGTAAGCCCCAGCAGCTGCAATGGGTTAATTCAGACCTGCGCCAGCGGTATCATTGGCGCAAGTCTGAGTTGATCCATGTCAGTGATCAGGACTGGAAGGGGGATAGGATATTGGCCAGCATCACTGATCCCATCACCCTCCCCTACCCCATTACACCCCTTCCTTGCCTTCTCCCCATCACTGCACCAGATGCACCTGCTCTAGTGGGCATCCTTGGGAGTGCTAGTGCAAGTGGGAAGGCTCCGGCCTTCCTGACCACGTCCCTAGTTACAGTACGTTGCAACTGGCGGAGAAGGCCCAGGATAGGATTGGGCAAAAGTTGTGTGGTCCTCATCCTAGTCTAATCCATAGCAGTTCAATTAGGTATCCACATCTCAGTTTCACATAGATCCCTTTGTATTCTCTCTGCAAGTTACTGTAGACTGAGGAAAAATGATCCTGTGAATCAGTCCAATGTGTGCAATGTCTGTAATAGACTGGCCCATACTGCGTATCCTCTTGCCTGATCTAAGAAATAATGAAAGATAGGCACATGTGCTGGCATAAATGTTGCTCTTTATGTTGAAGAATAGCTCTTGGCATTTACTTTATTTGTTTAGGAAAACCTCTGCCTCAAGAGTTCTAAAAGCATCTTGCAACATGCATAAAATATAATAGTCCTATTAATCTCCTTATATGTCAGACAAAAAATGAGTCTAGCTGAAATTGAAGCAAGCATCATCTGGTCTCTTCAGCTGCTTGCTTTCCCTGTCTTTCTCTCCTAGATTCTCCCTCACAGGGCAATTGGTCTTTAGTAATCTAATAAACTATATTATGCAAGCCGGATATAGCACACATTCTTATTATACATGTCTTATAAAGGAATCTACATACATAACATTTATTGATTCTAAATGTAAGTAGTGACATGTTCTTTATTGTCATGATAGTGACATGTGTTATATTTAGTCACATCTCTGATCAATATTACCTAGATCTGGAAGGACCAACGTTGATGGGTGGAAAGGAACAAAAAATAATGCAATCTTTGAATCTATAGGTAGATTATCCCTTTTCCTGACATCCAAAATCAAGTCTATTCCAAAATCCATGTCTTTTTTGTCCAAGACTTTTAACTTTCTTGTGCTTATTCCCATGTACAATGCAGATACAAGCTGTAAGTTCTGTTCTCTGCTTTCTGGTGTATACCTGTACAGAATCAAGTGGAGAAAATAATTACAGCTTGCATATGTAAACCAATCCCCAGTTTCTGATCGTAAGAGACTTGTTCAACTGTGGTTTTTTTTGATCCCATAAAAACAGTTCTCACTCAGGCTATTAGATATGATTGCTTATAGTAATTATGAAAAGGAGATGTTAGAATAGCCTCTGGACCTTTAATAATTGTGTAGAAGAGGGAATTTTAGCAGGTGCAGCTTGTCATTTCACAAATAAGGATCTGCACCTGCTGAAATTCCCTCTTCTACACAATTAAAGTTCCAGGAGCCCTAAAGTTGAAAGGTTGGCCACCCCGTACTAGAATGACATTTCAAAGTGCACTAGTGGTAGGAGGAGCAAAGCTATGGGATGCAACAAACTTTGGTTTACAGTCTTGCAGCTAAGGCAAGTTGATAGTTGTTTACAGTTGCAAGACTGTAAACCAAGACTGGTTTACAGTCTTGCAACTAAGTTGCAATTGGTCCAACTGCAGTGACCTTTGTACCATTATAAGCACTTGCATCTCGTTTTCTTCTTAACAGCTGTCTTAGGCTACAATCCTATTCATACTTATCTGGGAGTAAGCACCATTGACTATAATGTGATTTACTTCTAAGTAGTTATGTATAGGATTGGGCTCCCACTAAGGTTACTTCTGGAATTGCGTAATATCTATCATGCTATCTGCCTTAGCTGGTATATAGATGGAAGGGTTTCTTCTAACTCATAAGTAAATGCTTTTGAGTTCATTAGACTTTCCTACAGTTCAATGTGTTAGAACTGAAGTGTACAAAAAGCAGTATTATAAGTCAGGTCTTGGGTTTAGATTTCATTGGCACAGTACCAACTGCAAGAATGAATAAGACTTCAAAAATTTTAATTTGAAATGGAGAGAATATGTGGACAAGAGAACATTCTAAATGAGGACCTCAGTTAGTACAAATACAGACCAGAAATGGATATAAGTCACGGAGTAGGGCTACAATGGCCGGCTTTTAACTTTACTATCTTTCCTCTGTCTTTGGCTTGACTGCTTACAGTAACTGTGCTTTATTCATTTGTTGTTCCTCCATTCTTCTTGTGTTTCAATATATTATAAAATGTGCTGTTTCCTGATTCATTTTAAATAATTCAGTCAACTTCACTCTCTTCCTCACTAGAATAAAAAACTTAGAGTGCTTTTCATTCTTGAAACTAAAACAAATGCAATGAAACTGTAGTTTCATCTTAAGGTTTTTCTTTGAGAGGAATTCTAGAGGTGTTATGAATGTTTCTTTTGTTTTAAAGCACTTAATGTAAAAGATAGCTAGAATTATTGATTAGTAAAGACAATCTGAATAGGAAGAATCTTGGATCAGTTGGTCTTGTTGAGAAGCTGAGCAACAAAATCTGTATATACTTGTGTATAAGTCGATCTCATGAATAAATATGAGGCAGCAATAGAAAGCCAACCCTCGAAACGGAGCCATTTCACTTTCTTCTGAGGCAGCACAAAAATGGAGCTATTTTCCAGACAAGAAAGAGATGAAGGTGCTCATGAGAATTGCAGGCTTTGTAAGGAATACAGTACAGAACCTCCATAGCAGCATCCCTCATAACAACTACAATTCCCATAAGCATCTTCACCTCTCTGCTTGTTTGGAGAAGGAAAATGGCTACCAGTTTTTTACTTGCTGACTGTTGGTGCCTGAGAACAATTACTGTTAAGTAAAATTTCTCTGTTTTTTCTACCCCCTTCTTTCTGCTTCTTAGCCCAGCCCCTCCCCAAGTTGATGTTAGCTTTATTAACCATATTGATCCATGTATAAGTCGATACATGTTTTCAGGGTCAATTTTCAGGCTTGTACAAAAGGGGACTTTGCAATAAGGTTACCCATATTTACCCACTTGCAGTTTAACATTTATCTTCCAATTACTGCCATAAAGAAAAAGACAGTACTATAGTACAGTAATTCCCAAACTTTGTGTTGAGGCACATTGGACAAGGACAAAAGAACTGTTCATATTCCGCAAGTAATAACCATTCTTGGTGGGAAAATTCTCATAAGCCTCAATTACCATCAGCTACCTTTGGTCACTTTTGCTGTGTATCTGCATCAGGGTGCTGTTTGGTCACTCCTGATGCAGCAACACAGCAGAATTCTCTGCTGTCTGCACAGAGCAATCCAAACTGGCCAATAGGCCGGCACAAACACACTGTAAAGCACATTTGCACTAGCCTTGGACAGGTTAGGCCAGTGTGTTTGTGCCAGAAGTGTGCTGGCCTTGCTGCCCCATCACTTGGGACCGGAGGCCCAAAGGTCAGTCCGGCCTTCTTAGGCTGACATAGGGATTCTGGGAGGGTGGCAGGAGGCTTAATGGGCTGGGGGGGAGGGCAGAACGGGGCAGGGGAAGGTGAGGAACAGGCGGGCCTGTGGATGGGCCGGCCTGGGGAGGGGGTGGATACAGGATCCAGCTTTGGGACAGATCCTAACTCCTGTCCCCAGCTTGGGCAGCACAATACGGCTGCTCAGTTGTGCTGCCAGTTTTGGTGGCACAACTTTGAGTAGCCCATTCAGGCTGTTGCACACTACCCAGGGGAAGGGGAATACATTCCCCTTTCCCCGAATAGCATAGCAACAGCTCTGAGCCTTGGGCTGGAAGTGGGCAGGTGTGTTAGCCTGCCTGTTTCAGGCCAGGTTAGGATTGCGCCTGAAGAGATGGCCTAGACTAGGCTTCTGATATGGATATACCACCTGATAAGAAGAATCGTCTTGTGCGGAAGGGGAGGTCTTCTGGGGTCAGAAAATTACATTTAACACTGTAAAAATGAACTACTTTGGGTGCAAAAGTGATGTGTGACTCCATAAGGATGTAAGAGTCTAGGTGGCTGGATCAGCCCAAAGATCAATCTAGTCTAGTATCGTGCCTTCCCACCGTGACCAATCAGATTCTTTGTTGGGAAGCCCAGAAGCAGGAAATGTAGACAGCTACTCTCCCACTTTTGTCCCATCTCCTCACAACAGCTCTTATTCAGAGTCCATATTGCCTTTGAATTTCCACTTAGCAATTGTTTCTAATAGACAAATCCACAGAGGATAGGCATCTCACTGATTTAAAAGAAGGCTGTTTGAAAGTTGAGGTGGCTCTAATTGAATGTTAATGCTAGTTTTTGTTTCTTATCTGCACAGTCCCTTCAGTCTGAATATGTTCAGTACTAAAGCCTTGTTGCTTCGGTGAAAACTGGATAGCTCTTAAAACCCCATTTTCTTCATGGAGGACCATTGTTGAGGGAAGCAATCTACTGGGAAAGACTTCTTCATGCATGATTAGAACTTCTTTTTAAAGACACCAAGTCTTTAAATGACCATAGATTTCAATTAATGACTACTGCAAATGCACTGGAGCTAAATTTCTGAATATTACAAGTACCCATGCAGGATTTGAGGATATGACTTTTAGCAATACATTTGTAATTACAGTTCTGGATACAGTGTTGCAATGTATATGTGCTGAGTGAAATATTTTGGTGATCTGTGTGTATGTTGGTGGAGTGTGTGTGTATATACATACATATATATATAAATATATATAATTATGTAAAAATAGAGTATATTTTGATTTAGGCTTTACTTTTTTTACCAAAAATGTGTATTTTTTTAAATATTAGAGCATTTTACAGTGCAAATATTTAGCCAGGATTCAGAGTAGCTCATGTTTGCAGACAATCTATGTACACACATGGGGGCACGGATAACCGATACTGTGTCAGGCAGTAGCCCCTCACGGAGTGCCATTCCAGAGCTTTCCTTCTTCCACCGAGCGCAAGGGGCTCCTGCTGGATCTGGGAACCTGCAAAGCTCGTGTGCGCACATAGAAGTGACTTTGTATATCTGGATCCAAGTCATTAAAATCAACTTCTTAAAAAAATGTAACTCATTGTTACCCATCAGTTGAAATAACTTTATTGCAGGAAAGCAAGTTAATATCCAGTCTTGCTGTTTTTAATTGCTGTTGTTTAAATTGGACATTTTAAAAGGAATCCTGAATGTCTATGAAGAAGGCCTTTTCATAGCATCCAACTGATGTTATTTTGGAGGAAAGGGAGCATAATATTTAAAATGCATTTCATGTCCCAAAGTGTTTAACAGAAGTTCTGTTCTTAAAGCATTGCTTTATGTATGACTTTTTTTTCCTTTCTGTATAATCTTATTCTAAAAATTGTACTGTTTTGTATCTGAATATAAAGCCAGCATCAAACATTTTACTATGCATGGTGGGGAAGAGTTTGTGCATAGTAAGGAAAATTTCATGTATACTCTGAATTTGTAAGAGTTGTGTATTGTTTAGTTTTAATTTGGCTTGGCTTGTCATTCCTGCAAAGCAAAGTGTTTATTACCACAGTACAGATTTAGGCGTGGAGGTGGAAACTTGTGCATTTTCATTCTCAATTGCAGATGCATTGTTAAAGTTGTACATTGTTCTCCTTATTATTTGCTATACTTATTACACATTCCGTCATTCTGTATCACTTTATTATACTTCAAAATCCTGTTAGGAAAGCAATGTAGTTCTTTTCCAGTACCCTTGAAAATTATTCTGTAATAGATGCAGTTCACATACTCTTCTGTTTGCTGTACAAATGGTCAGTGTCATTCAGAATGCTATAATGGTAAAAGCTACAAGATGACGTTCATTTTACTTACTATTAATATGAAGAATCTTAGCCTGAGTGCAGGAAGTATGCTGTGTGTGTTGGTTTCATATTGAGCAAGGATAATTACTGTTGAATGAAGTCTTTACATTTATTCTGAAAGGAAAGGTTCATAATTATGATGGCTAAATTCTTGATTGCAGCTGTATTTAACCACTGAATGCAATATTATAATTTTTTGTAATGTGTACATAAAATGTACTATGTATGAGTGATAGGCAAATGCTAAGAGAATTCTACCTCTAAAATTTGACATGTATTTTGTTACTAGCTTAGTTACTATAAAGATGTACTATTTTTGAAGTGTAGAGAGATTAATGCTACTGAATAATAAAAGTCAAAATCATACAGGACTTTGTTTTAATCAGATTTTGTGCTACCATTTGGGTGGTATGCAATATAATACAGGTAACCCTTGGTTTACACTGGCGTTCCATTTCTGGAAGGGACTGTTGCCAAAAAAAAATGGTAAAATGCATGTACCTAATTCTGTAATGTAAGTCAATGAGTTACATTCCAGATCCCTCTCAAAATTGGTATGTCAGCGTTTCTCAGCATTCATCTCCTACTGTACCACTTTGTATGGTCCACCTATTGGAAGTACCACCAGAAGTAACTGGCGATGATATTGAGTGCCCATGCTGGAACTCTGTCCACCAAGCCAAACCTCCTACGATTGGTTGTTGCATTGCATTGCTGGTCTCGCTGCCAGATGACAGGGATCTTGGGGGGGGGATTCCTCTCATACCACTGGATGCCACCTCAAGTACTACCAGTGTTTATTACCACTGGTGGTACAAGTCCCACTGAGAAAAGCTGATATAAGTAATACGTAATTTTGTGTTCACAACTACTGTCCCAGACTAGGAGCAAGAGAAAGGGTCTTCCAGGTAATGTGACCTTGTAGGAAGACAGTGGGAAGTAGTGTGAGCTGCTGCTGCTGGAGCAGGGGTAGTGCTCTACAACTTGGAGGTTGTTCTCCCCTGGCCCAGCCTGACCATGTTGCAACTCATCTCCTCCCTTCCAGAAAGGATAGCCTGACTCAGTCCCTTTGGGCCGTGGCTGCCAGTTCCTCTCTGAGTCAGGGTGTGCCTCTGGGACTGACTACCTAGAAGGACTTCAAGCCATGATCCAGAGCTCTCTTCCACTGACTTGTGTTTTCCACAGCTAAGGGGAATACTCTGCAATCTGAAAGCTGAGTGGGAACCTCCTTTGCATCACTCAGGAAGGGTCATTCCATGTCAAATCATCACGCTGTTTCCAACTGACCACCTTAGATTTTTAAAGCTCTTTTCATGAGCTTATATAATATTCAACACAATAACTTTTGTGGGTGTAATAATTTTTAAAAATTCATTTAAAAATCAATTTTCAAATTTGTTACTAATTGTACCCAAAAAAGGGGGGAGATGATGATGGGATCATAAGTTATGAGAAATAACGCATTTGTATGATCAAAAGGAAGCTCCAATACTTTGGCCACCTCATGAGAAGAGAGGACTCTTTAGAAAAGACCCTCATGCTGGGAAAGATGGAAGGCAAAAGGAGAAGGGGGCGGCAGAGGATGAGATGGTTAGACAGTGTCACCGAAGCAATGAACATGAAATGGGCGAACTCCGGAAGCTAGTGGAGGACAGGGAGGCCTGGCGTGCTGTGGTCCATGGGGTTGCGAAGAGTTGGACACAACTTAGCGACTGAACAACAACAACATGATCAAAAGAAAATAGAATTTTCAAGTTGAACTTGAAATGGGTCACTTTACTTGAAATGTGAATGGGTTAGAACAGAGTAATACAGATGGAACAACATTCATAAATATGTATAAGAATTACATTGTAGATAAAAAGTTCAACTTGAAAATTCTGGGTTTTTTTTCTTGATCATAGATTTGTGTTATCTCTCATGATTCCATCATTGTCCCAAAAGAATTTTGGGATATAGTTAGGCACAAGTATAACTAATTTTGAGATTCTTTCAAAATTTTAAAAATGTCCATTTTTGAGAAAATTGATTTTAAAATTAGATATTGATTATTTGATACAGAATGATCCAGGAGAGGAAGGTTAAGAACATAACAAGAGCCCTGCTGGATCAGGCCAAAGGCCCATCTTGTCCAGCTTCCTGTATCTCACAGCGGCCCACCAGGTGCCCCAGGGAGGCATGAGACAACAAGATGCTTGGAACCTTTTGCCACTCCCTTGCACCCAGTACTTTGAAGTAGCCTATTACTAATGTAATGTAGTTGTAAGGAGTTACTAATGTAAGGAGGTTGCACAATCCATCATTGCCTATAGCCCACAATAGACTTTTCTTCCAGAAATCCGTCCAATCCCCTCTTAAAGGCATCTAGACTAGATGCCATCACCACCTCCTGTGGCAAAGAGTTCCACAGATTAACTACCTGCTGGGTAAAAAAGTACTTCCTTTTATCTGCTTTAACTCTTCCAACCCTCAGTTTTAGCGGATGCCCCCTGGTTCTGGGTTTTGAGAGAGGGAAAAGAACATCCCTTTATCGACTATCCCTTCCGTGCATAATTTTGTATGTCTCAATCATGTCCCCTCTCAGGCGCCTTTTTTCTAGGCTCAAGAGCCCCAAATGCTGCAGTCTTTCTTCATAAGGGAGGTGCCCCAGCCCTGTAATCATTTTCGTTGCTCTCTTCTGCACCTTTTCCAACTCCACTATGTCCTTTTTGAGGTGCGGCGACCAGAACTGTACACAATATTCCAGGTGTGGCCTTACCATCGATTTGTACAATGGCATGATAATATTGGCTGTTTTATTCTCAGCCCCTTTTTTAATCACCCCAAGCATGGAATTGGCCTTCTTAATTGCTGCTGCACACTGGGTCGATACCTTCATTGAATTGTCCACCAGCACCCCAAGATCTCTCTCTTGAGCTGTCACAGACAGCTCAGCACCCATTAGCCAATAGGTGAAGTTTTGGGTTTTTTGCTCCAATGTGCATCACTTTACACTTGTCTACATTGAAACGCATCTGCCATTTTGCTGCCCATTCCCCCAACTTGGGGAGATCCTTCTAGAGCTCTTCACAATCCCTTCTGATTTTCACCACCCAGAAAAGCTTTGTGTCATCTGCAAACTTGGCCACCTCACTGCTTATCCCTGTCTCCAGGTCATTTATGAACAAGTTGAAAAGCACCGGCCCCAAGACAGGTCCCTGGGGCACTCTGCTTTTCACCTCTCTCCATTGTGAAAATTGCCCATTGACCCCCACTCTCTGTTTCCTGGCCCTCAACCAATTCTGAATCCATAAGATCTGCCCTCTTATTCCCTGACTGTGAAGTTTCTTCAGCAGCCTTTGGTGGGAGACTGTGTCAAACGCCTTCTGAAAATCCAGGTATACGATATCCACAGGTTCACCTACATCCATGTGCCTGTTGACCTTTTCAAAGAATTCCAAAAGATTCGTGAGGCAAGACTTACCCTTACAGAAGCCATGCTGACTTTCCTTCAGCAGTACTTGTTCCTAGGTTGCAGAACCATCTTTATTTTTTATTTTTTTTAGTTTGCTGCCGCTTTACGTTAATCTGCAACTTTTATTGTTAAACCTGTGTGGTGCTGTGCTTTGCTCTCCTAGGAGTTTCTTTAATCTGAGGAACAGTACATATATTTCTTAGTAAACAAAATACGTAAATACTCCATTATGCAAAACTTCCCCTAGTGCTATCAGAGCTATTGGTCCTACTTCAACCAAATACAAAATGAAAATATTGTACTGTGTACTGCTTTTTCAACAAAAAAGTAATTCACAAAGCATTTTATACTACAAAGTAAGTGCAAATGGTTTCCAGTCCCCAAAGGACTCTAAAACAGAAAGAAATGCAGGAATAACACCAGCAACTGCTTCTGGAAAATACACCATACTGGGGTCCAAAGCAACAATCACTCTCCCTCTGCTAAATGTAAGAAGGCACCACTTTAAAATATGCCTCTTTTCTCAGTAAGGAGGGGTTCTAAAGCTATTAACACCCCCTAAAAGAAACAGGGCCATAAAATAGCTCTTCAAATATGGTATGGGTCACTTCTCTGCTGTACAACAACCATTTCAAAATGATTAAGACAGCAATCCTAACCTGGAAACTGTAAAGCACGTTTTGACCACTTAACTCTGGTGCACGTCTGTGCACCGCCCTGAGAGTGGCCCAAATACGCTTTACAGTGGCCCTTGCGCTGACCAAACTTTGCTGGCCTAACAGGCTAACTCCAGGTTAGGATTGGGCCCTAAGGTCTTAGTTTTTAAACCTTTTGTTCAGGCTTTCCACCCTGGTTAGCCAGCCTGCATTAAGGCACGTGCAATGTTTGACACCCATGCCCTAGGGGCTGTCCAGAGAACTCAACCCATGTTGGAGTGGCACTGCCCCATACAATGTGCTTGTCCTTGATGCCCAAAAGATTGGCTACCACTGCTGGTTATGCATCCAAAAAGCAATCTTGCAGAAAGGGAATGATCTTAAAGTGGTCTGGAATTTGTGTGTCTCAACCACAACACAGGCTGGCAGCTTGGAGAGGGGAAAGAGGAGGCAGTGGCAGCAGATGAGACTACTTTGTCAACCCAGTATATTTGGATCCAAATGCTGCTGTGTTTTTATAAAGGCTTGCCGTGATTGATGCTCATTATCTTTCCAAGGCAGAACACCCAAAATGTCTAATAAATCAATCTGGCAAGCTCCCTTTGAACTAGCAGGCCCAGGGAGGCTGAAAAGCAAATGCTGTCTTGTCAAATCATGTTCCTTTTTCAGTGCAATATGGAGGTGGCAGGTGGGTGTTTTTTTCAACATCAAGACACAGGTGACAAGAAACTGTTTCATTTGTTTAGGCATTAGTTTGAAATGGCTCCAACGCACAGAGGGCCAGCTCACACTTTACATGGCAAACATGCAAGTGCTTAAGGATGTGGTGAGTCCAGGATGTTTCTGCACATTAAGTTTGCAATTGGAGATCAGGTCAGAGGTTGGCCAGGTTTGGCCCTGGTCTGTGTGCAAAAGCCTTCAGTCCTGCTAGCAGCACCACTACACCATTGGGGTGAGCAGGGTACTATGGGGGACCCCGTGTGGGGCTTTGCTACTGAGTCCCCAGCAAACTGGTATTGGCACTGTTTGCAGTAGTAAACACTGATGTGGGAACGGGATCTATATGTGTAAACGTGTCAGGATAACATAACCAATCAGGACGACACAGTGCATGAGCTCAGTATGTCCCTATGTGTTTATAAATGGATCTTTGTTGTATGTGTTTGTGAACCTAAAAAGATGGATGATGGACATGCACCAAGTTGTCCCAGTTGGCCATGTCTCATCAATGTGTTTGTACCAAACTTGTGTCTCCATTTCTCACTTACCATCTTTATCACTGCAAGATAAAGGTAAAGGTTTCCCCACGACCAAATGCTGTAGGGGGCGACTGTAGGGGCGGTGCTCATCTCCATTTCTAAACCAAAGAGCCAGCATTTGTCTGAGGACAAGCTTTCATGTTCATGTGGCCAGCATGACTATACACCGTAGCAGACGGAATGCCATTACCTTCCCACTGAAGTGGTCCCTATTTATCTACTCGCATTTTTAGGTGCTTTTGAACTGCTAGGTTGGCAGGAGCTGGGACAAGCAACGGGAGCTCACTCTGTCGCACAGTCTTGAACTCCCAACCTTCCGGTCGGAAAGCCCAGCAGCAGCGGATTAACCCACTGTGCCACCACGTCCCTAAAGATACGTCCCATTAAAAAGATAGGGGAACATTAAACAAATCTACTTTTATGTTGTTGCAGCAAAACTACTGATGTCCCCCTATCTTTAAAAAGGTATCCCCAATATCCACGGCTTCAGGTATCCATGGTGGGGTTGGGAACGGAACCCCAGCACATATTGGGGCATGCCTGTTATCAATTTCCAAGCCATAATTGAGCTCCATGACTTGGTTTGATTGCCGGAGCTCAGCCTTATATGTGTGAGATAGTAAATACGGAGAGGTTCCTTGAGGATGTGAAGACTACTTTCTTCAGGAAATACCTACAACTAGATCAGTGATGGCGAACCTATGACACGCGAAGGCATTTTCAGTGATATGCAAAGCTGGGGAAGAGAAGGGTCAGGTGCGAGCAGGCTGACAACTAGCCACGCCTGCCGGCCCTTAGAAAACACTCTGGAAGCAATTCCCTGGGTGCTCTGTGTGTGTGAAAAAGAGAGAGTCTGGAGGCACTTACAAGCTGCTCAGAAGCAACCTCAGCCAGCTCTTATGGATGTGTGTGAGAGAAAGAGTCTGAAGGCACTTACAAGCTGCTCAGAAGCAACCCCACCCCCAGTCAGCTCTTATGGGTGCTATGTGTGTGAGACAGAGTCAGGAAGCACTTAAAAGACGCACCCGTTAAAAGCAACCCCGCCATCAAGCCCTTCCGTATCAGCACGAGGTGCAGCTGGGCTGGCGAAGCGAAGCTGGGTAAGAGGTGCGAGGCACTCGGAAGGCAGGTGCCTAAAGCAACCTCCTCCTGAGCCTGCGCATGGCAGAAGCAATTCCCAAGCTTGCTCGCACCTGCTCACACCAGCACCAGTGGGGCTCTTTCTGCCCCAGAGCTGGGCTCGGGGCACGCAGTCACTCAAAGGACATGCCAGGAATAATCCGAGAGTTTATTGCACCAGCACAAGCTGCAGGAGGGAGGAACTGGGCCAGCGGTGCTCTTTCTGCCAAGCAGGGCAAGTGGCCTGAGAAGTTGGGGAGCAGCATCCTTTCTGTGCACATGGAACTGGATGAGTGGCCTGAGGAACTGGATAAGTTAAAGAAGGGGAGGCTGGCAAAATTCACCTCTACTTCCTTCTTATCTCTTCATTAGCATTGCCCAGTTGGAGCTGCTGCAGTAAAGTTCCTTCGGCAGCCTGGCCAGTATTCTCCCCCCTTCACCAGAACGTTCCTTGAATGGCTTTACATGGCTTTTTCTGATCTGTGTCCAAGTTCATGCAAGTATATATAGGAATAGAAAATGTACCACGGTTTGCTGTATCTGGGTTTTGTTCTTCTGCAGAGTTTGAAAGTCAAACCTTATATGGCATTTTGTGCCTGGCTATACAAATTTAGGAAAACAAATTTTACATCCTTGGCATGTATAAATGTCACAAACAAGTGCTTTGCTGTTCTTCTTTAAAAACAAAAACCAAATAAAAGTGAGGGATCAATCCTCCCTAACTACCCCCCACGCACACACACAAAAACCCCTTCCTGAGATTCTACACTGTGCAGGTGGAAAGTTGTTTAGGATTGCACCCCTAATCTGCCCTGTTCATCCATTTTAGAAAAAAAAAAACATCAACAGCTGAAAAAGGTGGTCCCATCAACTCCATGTGGGTTCAGTGGACCTTTAGTACAGCTAATCTGGATATCTCATTTCCAATTTTATATATATACTGGCCACGAAAGTCTTAGCAGCTCATTAATCAAATAAAAAGCAATGTGTAAAGAATTTTTGTCTTTTGTTCTGGATGGGAGGGGTGACACACCAGCAGAGTTGAGTTACAAATTTTCTGAATTTCTGACACACCGAGCCCAAAAGGTTCGCCATCACTGAACTAGATGCTGTGCATAGGAAATTGAAATGAGGTGGTTGGGGGACATAATAGGTGACTTCCAGGGAGGTCTCGGCTCCAGTTACAACTCAACTTGGAAATTAGATTTTGCTGGTAAATGATTTGTAATATTGTGATAACTTCTGCTTGTTATAGGACTAGTTCACATATCACTTGAACTCTTACTACTTGCTAATGTTCAGTACTGAAAGGTCTGGCCTTAAGCATCATTCAGACAATCCAGAGTGCATATACTGTGTATATGCAAAGAGGCAGGATTGCACGGGCACTCACCCCCACTATTTGCATGTGTGCACACATGTGCGAGTTTGGAATGCATCTCTGTGCACATCAGTTGCAAATGCAGATGGATGTGGTTGGCTGAATCCCTGACTCTGTGTACAGTTTCATGCATGTATACTTGATAAGGACGCACAGATATAGAGACAGTGCTTGCTGCTGTGATCCTACTTTCCCTAGAACCTGCATTGATCACCTGAGTGCTGCTTTTAGGTGAACCACATACAACTGAATTCAGTGGTTGAATCTGAGAGATTCAAATAGATTGTACCACTTCAGGTTGCAAGTGGAAGAAACTTCTTTTAACCCCCCCCCCCAATATATGTGTGAGTGTGGGTGGGGGGATTCTCCAAGGAAAGCATTAAAACAACATGGAGGGAGGATCTAGATCAGCCCGTATCGTGCAAGCTTTCTACCCACATAACATAAAGTTTTTTACTTTGGACCATTAAGAAGAAGGAAAAAAAACAGCAATTGCAACCTCGTTCAGCAATCCAAAATGGTAAATGCCACTCTGCCACTTTATTGCCGCAGTGTAGAACAGCAAAACAGCAAAACACTGTACTATATTAGAATCATTTGTTTCTTTTGCTGTGTTTAGCTACTACAACAACAACAACAACAACAAAGGATCACAAAAGCGTTTCTGTAGCAATAAAAAAAGTGGTTTCCTGTCCCAGAGGGCTTGCAATTTAAAATTATATAAGGGGGCTTTCACAGATGTTTTGAGCTGTGATGGTAGTATTCACACGTGCAAGTTACTAGATGGTGTTGAAGTCATCAGAGGATGAACATCCTGTGTGAAGGAGCCTATCAGATGTTTTCATTTGTTTCTTTAGTCGGGTAAGTACTTTGGCTTCAGTGCATGAATTCACGGATCAGTACTACTAACTAAACAAGTCATGACTTTCTGTTTGGCTTCACCAATGACAAACAACCCTCCCTCCTGAAAACATGGAAGCTATTAAAAGAGAGAATAGATTTTTTTTCTTGACAAATATATAGGTGTGTCTCAGAAGTCTTCAGTATCCGCAGTTTCAGTTACCCACAGATGCCATGGATACTGGGATGCCTATTAAAAAGATAGGGGAACATTAAACAAATCTCTTCTTTTACTTTTTTTACAGCAAACCATTGATGTTCCCCCATCTTTAAAAAGGCATTCCCAGTATCCACAGTTTCAGGTATCCACGGTGGGGTCTGGAACAGAACCCCAGGGATACTGGGGCATGCCTGTATCACTGTTTCTATGTTAATTCATCAAGGAAAAATCTGCTCATTAAATAGCTTCCACGTTTTCAGGATAGCTTCATGGGTGTCTGGGATCAGGGGCTAGTCAAGCATTCAGAATTTTTAACAAAGCAGAGAATTGCATCCACAAGTTGCTTGAGTTGGTCTCACACTAACTTTTTCACAACCTAGCGATCGCAGAATACAGGCACATACCACACGCTATGTTGTGGAAAGAAAATCCCCTTTTGGGGGGTGGGGGTTGAACCCAGTGAACTCACCTGTGTTCAGATGTACAAAGGAGAATAAATAATGAGATATCCGTAATGAGATGTCAAATAAATGAGAGATGACCAGCTCTCTAAATGCTTCTGTTTGGGGTATTTTATCCTTGCCCTGCAAGGAAACAAAACTCTCTGTGTTCAAGTTGTTTGATATTTTGGCCCCAGTCTGGTTCCAGCTACACACAATAATTGGTAGCTTGGAATGGATAGGAAGAAATACCCCCACTGGACACCAGAAGGAACATCCTACTGGTTCAAGAGATTTGGATGAACCCTGCAAAGAAGATGTGCATGTGCATGAGCTATACGCATAGAAGGCTGCTTCCACATGCAGATCTCCCTTCTTGGATTGCAGTATATATCTGTAGCATGTTGCCGTGGGCATTTTTGATGGAAAGGTGGTAAAAATGTTTTCTAAATGAACTGATGGCTTTAAATGTAGGAACAGCATCTGTATGTCTCACTCTTCTTCCCTTAAGAAAAATATATATTGATTCATTGGATTTTTGTACTCTGCCCAATGTAGGATGGCTTTACAGCAACAAATCCCACTCCAAATATATATATATATATATATATGCAAATTTCCAAAAGGATCAGCTCACTAACAAGATAAAGATTCTGTTGTCAAGGAGCAGCATGCATTAAGCAAGAGTGTTCCTGCAGATTGCCACGAAAGATTTGATCTAAAATTAGATGCTTTTTTTTTTTTTTTTTTGAAACCCTAGAAGCATGAAATCCTTTCTCATCGCAACATGGATCCGAAGGAGGCAGGTACAATGCAGTGAATGCAGAGGAGTTTAAGCCCCAGCTGGGCTGGATTTCAATGGCACAGGTAGGAAACGGCTAAGGAAGGAGGCTGAAGGAGAAGAGGACTGAAGGCACCGTGTCAAAAGGCAGGAAGGTGGATTTTAGAACTGCAGGAGCAGCGGATGGAGGGGTGGGGGAATGTCAGTCTGTGTAATTGCTGGCTTTCCAGAGCAAGCTGGCTTTGCTCCCTCCCTCCCTCCTTCCCGTTCTCACAAGCCTGAAACCTGCTGAATAATTCATGAAGAGGAGAAGCGCCGACTCTTCCCAGGCTGATGCACGGAGCGCGCACTGTCAAGCACCAGAGGAAGTGCCAAGACTTCAGAAGAGCAGCGAGATGCTCCCCAGGCTGTTCTTCACGGGGTGCTGGGACTCCTGGCATTCCCACCCCCGAGGCTGCCTCTCATCTGCTTTGCCTGCCTGTCTCGGGGCCCTGACGGCTACCTTTGACTCTCCTGCCCATCCTGCCAACTTCCTTCCGATCATGGAGCTCGGCAAAGGCGCGTTCCTGCCTGCTCTGGATCTTGCCTTCCACTCACCGGGCTGCCAATTGCCGCTCTCGGATCTTGCTGGTGTCACTGTTTGGGAATCTTGCCTGCTCACTCTGGAGACGCTTTCCCCGTGTCACCTTCTGAAGAATCCCCACAGGTCTCTGCCTTGACCTTTGCCAACAGCTTCTGGGATGCATCAGGCTGCAGGACTTTTTGTCTTCCCGTTTTTCTGCCTGCCTTGGATATCACTGCCTCGATTCTCAGGCACTTTCCATGCTCTGGACCAGTCCCGCCTCTGCCTTTGCTCCTGTTCCGTTGCACATGGTTTCAGCTGATTTATCTTGATTCACAGCTCAGTTTGGCCACCTCCCGAACTGAGTATTAGGAAGGTCTGTCCTGTGGTACCCCTGAACTGTGTGCAGCAGGATGCCCAACTCCTCCTCCTCCTCTTCGCCCTGGAGTCCCAACTCCTTGCAACTGCTGCTTTGTGAAGAAGACTCCCTCGGGACCAGGATCTCTTTGTCCCTCCTCTACTTGCTGTTGGCCATCTCTGGGACCTTGTCCAACATCCTGGTCATCTACCTGGTCTTCACCTTCCGGAAGCTGCGCACCACCAGCAACGCCTTCATTGTGAACGGCTGCGTGGCTGACCTGAGCGTCTGCGGCCTTTGGATGCCCCAGGAAGCCGTGCAGGGGCTGCTCCCCTCGGACTCCGCCACTGCTCACTCCGAAGGATATTGCTTGCTCCGGGTTGGGCTTGTGGGCCTCGGGCTCATTGTCTCGCTGCTTTCTCACCTCTTGGTGGCGCTCAACCGGTATGTCCTCATCACCAAGCCCCCCATCACCTACCAGGCCATCTACCAGCGGAAGCACACGGCCTGGATGATTGGCTTGTCCTGGGCGTTTGCCCTGCTCCTTGCCTTGGTTCCGCCAGGCCTGCGGACATGGCAGCCTACCCCACAGGACTCCAGAAGCGAACCCAGCAGCAGCAGCAGCAGCAGCCCAAACTACACCGGCTTGCTGGTGGCCCTGGCTGTCCTCAGCCAGACAGTCCTCTTGCTGCACTGCTACATGGGGATTGTGCGGAGGGTGCGGGGCAGTGTCAAACGGGTCAGCGTCCTCAATTTCCACCTGCTGCAACAGCTCCCCTTCCCAGCGGGGGCCCCCGCTCCCCGCCGGGCCCAGAGACGCTTGAGCAGCGTGTCGGTATTGCTCCTCTGCCTGGCGTTTCTCCTGGCCACCCAGCCCCTGGCGTGGGTGAGCCTCCTGGGCTTTTTCTTCCAGCCCGTGCCCCGGGGACTGCAGCTGGCCAGCTGGCTGCTCTTCTGCTCGCTGCCTGCCTTCAACCCACTGCTCTACACCTGGAAGAACGAGGAATTCCGGCGCTGTGCGCGTGTCATACTGCGGGGAGGGGAAGCTCCAGCTGTGGCTGCCACTGAGGTCACCGCAGCCCTCCCGACAGTGTCTCTTCCGCCTCAGGCACCTTCACAACTGGGCACAAAGGTGGAAAGCATGGGCAGCTTAGTACTTCCGTGACCTACCCAGGAAACCGTGTGTGTGTCAAGTGAAGGGGAGACGTTGGTCTGTGCCTGAAAATGACTCACTGCACCGGCCTCCGCTCCCTTTTAATGCTGCCATAGAGATGCTCGTCGGCTTATAAATGTATCTGTATATTTGTGTTGAATTGGTTTACTTGATGGCATTTTCCAGTGGTTTGGTGTTGTCCAGCTGAAAGTATCTGATATACCTCAAAACGGCCTGTCAGTGGGTGCTTCCAGACGATGGGTTCATTTCAGTGTCAAATGGTTGTTCTGCCATGCCGCAACACACCCGGGAGGTCAGATCGAATTTTTGGCATTCCAAATTGGCTTCATTTCCTTCACACTAGTGGGTGTAACAGCTGCCAGTGGAGGAGTTCTTTTTACTCTTTTTTTTTTTTTTTTGCATGCGTGCTTTAGTGATGTGTTGAAATATTCTTTTGAAAAAAGTCAACTGAGCTATCTAAAGATAACATGCCTTGAAAAAATGTGCTCAGGTGCTGAATGGCAGTGGCATGGCTGATACCTCCCTCAGAAAAGGCTGTGATTGGCCACTGCGTAGGCAAAACCACACCCATTAATCATTCACAGCGGGGCTGGTTCCCTCCATGAAGTTGACTGAGGCATTCATCCTAGGCAGTAACTGATACCTACTTCCACCTGCTTGGTTACTTCAATCAATCAATCAATCAATCAATCAATCAATCAATCACTAGTATTTATATACCGCTTTTCAACATAAAGTTCACAAAGCGGTTTACAGGCAAATAATAACGTTAAAGTTAAATGGCTCTACCGCTTCTACCGCTCTTCCTCCTCCTACAACTCTCTTGACTGGAAGATGAAGAAGGGGTGGGATGGAAGAGGAAGTGTGCAGGAGAGAAGAGTGGTGGGCTAGAGTTCCCCTCTCCTCCAGTGAGACTGTCACAGGCTGGCACCTCACAAGGGCCAATGATGCATTTGGCGTGCCATCTCAGTCCTCAGGTGGTCTTGAACTAGCCCTGATCCGCAGCATAGTATTTATTCATTCCGCTTATACCTGGCTTTTTCTTTCAAATGGGCACACAAAGTGGCTTAACAAATATAAAAATGTAAATACATTTGTAATGAAATACATTGCATAAAACATATAATACACCAAATTTAAAAGTTATAAAAATCTAAACAACCAGCAGCACAGAGCTGTACTTGCCTTGCAGCATGCACGTCACCGTGCCCCCCCCAATGCTGCCGCCCCACCCACTGCATTACCCGGCCATACCTTCCTGCACCCAGAATAGCTCCATTTAGGAGCGATCCAAACAGAAGGGAGGGCGGGGGGCGGTCACCTCTCCCCGCACCCCCACTGCACTCGCCTTTCCCTGCAGCATCCCCACACACACTTCAGCAGCAGCAAATCCCTCAGTGAACATTGAACACAATAGAACTTACTTCTGAGTAGGCATGGATAGTATTGCGCTGCAACAGAGCAAAACATAAAATACAGAGCCATGGTAAAATGTATCTATTAAACACCCACAGAACATCCAGTACGAAAATGAGCAAAATAAAATCAGAAACCACACTAGTAGTGACCGCACAGCTCACCTGCCCTTTTTACTTTTGCATAGACATACATAGGACTGCACTGTAAGCCTCTTTAGTGTGACTAAGACTTGGCTATTCTGCATTCAGCAGGGAGCGGAATTAGGTTGCTCCACGTGATATGTAATATAGCGGTATTTCTCTCATTAGTCAAGTCAAGTCAAGAACCTTTATTGGCATAACAAGAAAATACATTAGATCAGCAGCCACGACTATTAAATTAAAGGGTTAGAGTTAGATTCATTATCTCACTAAGAAAATTGGCTACAGCATTAGTAATCGGGGGATAACAGTCACTGAAGAAAATAGGTAAAAGATTAGTATAGGAAAAAGAAAGGATAAAGAAGATATCCACGGTTCTAGGTAAAGTTGGCGTCGGAGGGTATGAACTGAACAACTAAACAAAATGTGATCTAGAGAGTCAACAGAAGTATGACAGAAAAGGCATAATCTATCAACAGATGGAATATTAGCAAAACGACCATAATGGAGGGCAGAAGGAAATATGTTTAATCGGGCCAACATAAAAGCTCTACGTATACTTGGTTTAGTTAATAAAGTGAAATAATTGGAAGGTTTATCTAAAACAGGAGATAAACCAAAAAAAACTAGGAGAACAAGTGGGGTTAAGAAGAGTATGAAGGTGGTCAAATTCAAACTGAAACAATTTAGTTTTGATAATAGAAAAAGCTTCAGAAAATTTTGTATCCACCAAGGCCTCAAGAGTAAGACCTATTGATGATAATTTGGCTTCGATAATATTTAACCAAGGGGAGCGAAATGAATCTTTTAATAAATCAGAAAGAAGAGAGTCAGAATGATTAACTAAAAATAAACGGAGCCAATACTTAAAGGTCTGCAGCCAAGCTAGAGTAATTGGGGAATGTATCCCCAGCTCTAGCAACATAGTGGCCAGACGGATAGAGTTAGGTACTCCTAGTATCCGTCTAAGAAAAGATGCAACAAATTGGTCAAGATGGAAGGAGACTGCTGAGATCCATATGGGGGCTCCATGTAATAGTTGTGAAATAACCTTGGCATGGAAAATACGGAGCGCCGCGGGGATATATTGATTACCTGTAGAGTAAAAGAATTTTGAAATAGTTGGGATGAAAGAGATAAGGCAGATTTTCTATGTGGTATCCATGAAAGTTTGTATTGGAAAAGAAGTCCTAAATATTTATAAGTTGGGGTCAATTGATATTTCTGGGAACCAATGGTCCAAGAAGAAGGGCGCTAAGAATTAGAAAAAATCATTATCTTAGTTTTGTCTGGGTTAATGGATAACCCATTAGATGAGCAGTATGATTGAAGTCTGGTTAAGGAACACTGTAACCCAGATTTGGTGACGGATAAAAGAATCATATCATCTGTAAACAATAAAATAGTGAGGGGAGAACCATTAAGTGAAGGCGGGGAAGCGCCTGGAGAGTTAAGAAAGGATGGGAGATCAGCTAAAAATAAATTAAAAAGAAGGGGAGCAAGCACACAGCCTTGCCTGACACCTTTGTTAACAGGAATTTGAGGGGTTAAGTCAGAGGGACTAGAAACTCGTTCTCTCATTAATATCCATGATACTGGACTGTCCTTACTGTGGGGTAAGGAGCTAAATCTTCCTCAAACTTCATTCTCTTTGTTGCCCTGGAGGCTGCTCCTGTGCTTACTTAGCTCCATTCGCCACCATCCCACAGCATCTAGCTGGGCTAGAAATGTGTGGACCCCTGTGTTTGCAGCCTTGTCACTATACGTTTACTATAGAAATAAGTCCTGCTGAGCCAGTCAGCTTCCTCCTACCTAAGTG
This sequence comes from Lerista edwardsae, assembly GCA_029204185.1. Lineage (NCBI taxonomy): Eukaryota > Metazoa > Chordata > Lepidosauria > Squamata > Scincidae > Lerista > Lerista edwardsae. The sequence goes on from JAJKFI010000065.1 coordinate 5,560,855, forward strand.
TTCAAAACCTGGCACTGAGGAGCAATGCAAGTCTCTCCCCACTTGCCACACATGATACCACTCTCTTGGCACTAGGAGCAGATATGCTGCGAGGGGCAGGATTTCACGTGAATATACACGGAAACTTTGTTCCAGCCAGCCTGAAGAAAAGGGGAGGGCCAGGCAGCCAAACTGATTTGTCTGGTCAAGGAGGAGGCAGGACAGAAGCTGAAACTGGGGAAAGCCGGCCTTTCAGGCTGAAAGTCAGAAATGTGGCCACCAGAACAGTGAAATTGCAGGATGGCATTGTGTGAATGCACTGGTAAAAGTGAGTGAGGGCGCATTCCTAACCAACTTTCCAGCATCAGGGTAAGGGCAATGCAGCTCTGAGGTAAGGGAACAAACATGCTCTTGCCTTGAGGAGGCCTCCGTGACTACTACTCCACTGCAGAATGCAGCACATGCCCCATTGGCACCCCTACCCCAGTGCTGGAAAGTTGGTTAGGATTGCGCCCTGAACAAAGTTCCAGATTGAACACCTTGTCTGGAAGCCGCCCCCTCTGTGTTGGTGGCAATGAGCCCACCAGCAGTTCACATTCAACATTTAATTGAGAACGTCCAGTGCCTTCACTGCTTTACCTGGAATTTTCCACCTCTTCCTTGGCTCGCTAAAGTGCCAGTGGAGACTAACTTGTAATGGAGGCATTCTCCATCACAGTGGAGGAAGACATACTTGTCACAGGTCATAAGAGCCAAGCATTGGTTCCTGATACCTCCTGTAAAGAACCTCAGATAGCAGGGTTGGGAAAAAATATCTGGCTGGAAAGACATTGGCAGAATAAACAGAGGCAATGTGAGGGTCATTCCTCCGACCCTAAGGGCGCAATCCTAACCGGCAGTTAGGCCAGCACAAGGGACACCGTAAAGTATGTTTGGACCACTCCTGGAGTCAGAGAGAAAAGTACACAGTCGTGCGCCATCCTCCCTGACTCTGAGAGTAGTCCAAACGCGCTTTACACGTTAAGCCCTTGTGCCGGCCTAACTTCAGGTTAGGATTGTGCTCTAAATTTCATTTGGTTTCTATTAAAACGCATAAGTGGTGATAGTTGATACTGAGCAATCTTTGACATTAGCACTGCTTGTGTCGTCTTTCCAAGTGCATATGAATTGTGCAGGGTTCATATAGCACCCCAGCCAATGGAAAGCAAATTCCCAATTGTCTGTCTATCCAAACCAGAAAAATTAGGCCAGTGTCTCTCTTGGTAAAATATCCATCACTATGAATGTGTGTATGATTGTGTCTTATTTTTATTAAAAACCCAGTCCTAATCTGTGTTGCAACAGGCAGGTCAGGTGGTCTGCTCTGTATCCATTGCAGGTTAGCAGAAGGCTGGAGGACAACTCGGAATAAGGGGATATTATTTCCCCTTACCCGAGTAATGCCCCAGCCATCACTATAGGGCTTCTTGGATCTGTGCCAGCAAAACTGATGCAAATCCAAGCAGCTCATGTAAGGTTGATTGGCCTGGGAATGGGAGTTAGGATTTGTCTTACGCTACTGCAGCGAGTCCCACCCCCCCCCCCCCGACAGCCTAATTCACACCCCTCCCCCTGCCAAAAATTGGCCCCACCCACCCTGTCACACCCAACCCCCATGCCAGCCTACCTAGGCCAGGGAGAACATACCCAGTCAGGGCCTAGATCCGGCATCCTTGGGCTACTGCAGGCCTCTGCACCAATCCAGCCAGCTCTAGAGGAGGTGCAAATGTACTTTACGGCTCATTCATAACACTCCTGTGTTGGCACAGGGGGTCTGTCCTGGCCTAACATACTGTTAGGATCAGGGGCGTAGCTAATGAAAGTGTAGCCCAGTGCAGAGCACAAAATATTGCCCCGGAAGTGATGTCACAACAGGAAGCGGCATCACAATTGTATTTTCATTTTCCCTGTTTGTTTTTGCCATAACATTTGGAGTAAATATATTACACTGTGGTTTGTTTCTTTGCATTAAATTACCTTTCCAATATATATAATGATATTATTCATACATATCAAGGTTTTCCCATTAAAGCTTGTTGCCCAGTGCAATTGTACCCCCCTGCACTTCTTTAGATATGCCTCTGGTTAGGATTGCACTCTAAGAGATTTATAACCCCATCTTTCAGCCTTCAAAAAGGTCTCCACAGGAATCAATGAATACAATAATCCTCAAAGAAAAACAAGACTCTAACAGCTATTTAGAGAAATTGACTCTACTGTAACCTAAAATAAATAATTTCAACAAAAGTAATTAAGATATCATTTAAACAGGAATCTGCATATCCAATAAATTAATTAAAATTATTTCAAGGCCTGCCTTTTAATAACAATAAAAATTGTTTTTACCTAAGTGCTGAAAAGGTTACAAAGTTATGCCAGATAGGGAGAGAACACAGTAGAGAGATGAAGTAAGGCACCTGGGGTGGTGTACCAGGACGGAAGATGAGTTTTATTTGGAGCAGGCAGGCCTGAGTTCAAATCTTTGTTCAGCCAAGCAGTTTGCTGGGTGTCCCTGTACTGGGCAAGTCACCATCCTTCATTCTAACCTACCCTTACAGGGTTGTTGTGAGGATAACCTCCAGGTTGACAATGAGTTTTTTGGAGGAAGAGTGGAGTCCAAAAGATGACCTGTCATAATAAAACTGTTTCAGGAGCTGCTGGCCATCTGTGTGTGAAATGCATCCCTATGAACTCTGTGCATGGAGATGTTGCAGCCCCTCCTACTGCAGGTGGGCGGGATCAGCAGAGGCCAAATTTCCCAGTGCCAAGGAGTGGGTGCCCCGTGATCACAAGGACATCTCTTACCTTCAGGCACGTTAATGGATGGGAGCCGTTCATCTGTGTGGGAGAAAGTTAACTGGTTGCACCAAGGACCTGGGGACCAAATGTGGCTCTGACATTAATCCCAGTGTCAGGTCAGGGGGTCTGTTTGACACCCTGAATCATGCACCTGAATCATGCTAACAGTGCAGCTAGTTTGACTGACTGACTAGTATTACCTTGGGACACACTGGACTGTATGGAAGAACATTTAAAAGGCTGCATTTGGAAATAGATGGTCCCAATAGATGATCCTCCAGTGTAAGAATCACCATATGTCAGTTCTATGATTGGAAAGTAGCTTCCCAAAGACCAATATGTCTCATTATTCAATCAAGAGGCTTTCTCTCCTGATGCTGCCTTTATAATATGGGATTATATGATAGCAGTGGGTTTTTTGAATGATCTTGGGTGGATGGAATTGGAAAAGTTATCCCTTATCATTACTGCAAAATGTCAAATCAACCTAACCGAGCCACTGGCTCAGATCCAGTAAAAATTAGCTGTGCCTAAGGTTCCCCTGCTATACACATGTATTTGGGAGTCAGCTCCATTTGGCTTACTTCCAATGAGCATATACAGGATTGGGCTGCATCCCCCTCTGAAGACAGTGGCACTTTCATTCATTGCAACAAACATGTTGCAATGAGACTAGCAGCCTAATCCTAAACATGTGTAAATCCCACTATATTCAGTTTCTCATGGGTAAACATACATATAATAGGATTGGAGCCTTCTGGCCACAAGTTAGGATAATTGGACTCTCCTGGAAAATGCAACAAGGAATCTTGTGCATCTTAAAGAAGAGCAAATGTAGCATAGCAGAAGCTGTCAGGGATTAGTTCTTGTTTGCTGCTTCAGACTAGCACAGCTACCCCTCTGGAACTCATTAAAGACCAGTAAGGCTTCTTAGCCTGTAATGTCACAACCTATGTTTGCTATGTTCCACTGATTTCCATGGGATTTAAGCGTGCATGCCTAACTGCTTCTAGATTGCACCCATTAGCTGATGCACAGGTTGACACTGAATGCCAAGTGAAAACAAAGTTGAGCCTGTGCACCTAGTAGTGGAGTGGAAACCCATCCAGCTTCCAAATGACCCTGCCAAGCATTCCCAACAGCAACCAGTTCAACAGCCCTCTGCAGTGCTTAGTTGAACTGCTTGAATCCGACATTCTTGGCAAACCCTCTCACACCAAGAAGATGGGCTCCTCCCAGTGCAGGGAAAGCAAAGCACTCATGGTTTTGCATCCCTGCTTCTCTGCAGGTTTCCTTGAAAGTAGCAGCTGATGAAATGCAAGAGCAACAGGCTCTGTTTATATTCCGCTGGGTGGGGTGGGAAGAGGGGGAAACGTCATTCTTGGTGGCATGAGAAATCGGGGCAAGTTTCAGTGCATGTTCTATATGCTTGTGAAAGGTTTGTGTATTCCTGAAAATGGCTTTGGCAGTGAGCTGCCCAGATGGCCCTCAGTCGGTTCCCACTCTGTTGATGCAAAAGATGACTCCAGCTAGAGGCTGGATCAGGTGAACTCACCATCAATAAAATGTTTTTTCTCCAGGAGGGAGTTGTCGGTGCTTTTTTCCATCAGGCTCTAAGTTTAACTGATTTGCCATATTTAGGTTCAGGAAGGAATGTTCCCCCAGTTTAGGTTGGCTGGTGATTCTGACAGTTTCTGAATATCTAATGCACATCTACTCTGAAGTCAGTTCCACTGAATTCAATGAGTTCTTACTTCCAAGTAAGTGTGCCTAAGATTGCAGCCTGAATTCATTTGCATTTACATCTTGAGATATAACCTGACTGGTGGGTCCTTCAATCTGATCTCGCTCATGAAACAGTTTTCTCCAAGTGCCGGCAGCCCTATATATTGTTAAGCAAAGTGTGGTTAACCTTTTATCTAAGGGTAAAAGTAAACATCATTCTAAGTACTCGATTCAGGCTAGCATACCTAGCCTTATTTGTGAAGAGCCCTATCCTGAGGATTCTAGTGCCAGCAATATGTTCACCCCTCCAGCTATGAGTGTCGCAAACATGCTGTAAAGCATGTTCACGGCACCCATGGAAGGAGGGAGCACCGGTGCTGAACCAGCGCTAGTCAGCACTCAGCCTGAGTGGGAGGCCAGCAGGTGCTCCACCATACCAGCCAGCAATACTATGGCTAGATTGGGACAGATTGGGACCATAGCACGAGGAGTGTGGGTGTTAACTCTTTGCCCCCACCATGGTCTGGGTCTGAATCATCCCCTACTGCAGTTGTTATTGGCCATGCAAAGAAAGTTCCCATTCATTCGTCAAAGGGACAACATAATTTTTGATTCTGTGTATATTGCGCCAAACCTAACCATAAAGATGCACTCCATAATTATGAAACCACTTCTTCCCACTTCTTCTGCTAAGAAGTGTTTGTTTTCTTGTAAAGTTGTGACAAAAGGGAGCTGTGGAGTTTAAAACGATACATGTTTGATCCCCGAACCATTCAGTGAAAAACAGAGTGATTCCAAGGAGAAAAGAAGTTGGCCAATTCTGATCTAGTGTACATAAGTCCAAAATACAGTAATTTTTTAAATAGTAAATGTGAATTTCTTACTAAGTTTTCTGGCATGGAACCAAGGTTGGGGTGAGAAGGGAAAACCATCTGGACCTTCCATTCTATGGTTCTATGACTAAGTCCTTGAGTATGTGAATTTATAGGTACAGAGATATACACATCCTACCTGTATAAGCAAATATGTTTCATCTTCCCAAACCTGGAATTTTCCAGCCTGCTTGAATATTGCCCTCCCCCATAATGCAGAGGTTGGTAACAGCTGATAGTGGGTAGATTGTAAAATTAAGCCTGTAATGGGGGGGGGGACAAGCTGTGAGCAAGTGCAAAATGACTTGTGCTTTTTGTTGCGGGTTCTGCTGCAGTAGATATAAGGGCAGGGCTATTGGATTGAATGCAAAGTTCAACTGCCCATGCCTTTGACAGATCTTTAGAAGGGAGGATGTGGGCAGCTTCAGTTTTGTACACTGTGGTACAGAGAGCCATGGCAGGAGAAGCTGCAGCTACCGAACTTCTCCCTTGCTAAGGCACCCTGGCCTGTATCATACTATGTATTGTGTTGCAACTTCTTCAGCAGTCCTCAAAAATTAATGCATTTTATTCATATAAAATATATGTCTTCCTTGCACCGCCAAACTACTATTAGAGCAATTTCCCTTCTAAAGCACAACCTTGGAATACAATCTCTGGAGATTCAGAAGGTCAAACTAGATGTGACATTAAATATCTCATCATCTTTCTCTTAAAAAGAAAAAAAGAAAAAGCTGCAAGGGATCTGGTCTGGATCTGAATTCCAGCATGAATGGCAGCGGAAGGGTTAATTCTTCCCACATGCCACTATCTTGATGGAAATTCATCCAAAGCTCATTTCCCTGGGAAGGGAGCTGCTACTGATAATTTTTAAGAGTGTATTTCTTAGGTTGCAATCCTAACCTGGAGTTAAGCCGGCACAAGCCCCTTGTGCCAGTCTAGGAATGTCTCAAACGCGCCGTACAGTGCGTTTGGACCACACTCAGGGCGCAATCCTAAACAGTACTAGAACAGGCAGGCCTGTATCCAGTGCAGCTTGGGAGCAGGCAGGAGCCTCCAAGGAGCAAGGGCATGTTCGCGCCTGCACCCCAGGTTAGGCGCCTGCCATGCCTATGAGCTCCTTGGATCTGTGCCTGCTGTTTAGCAGACGCAGGGCCAAGGATGCCATGCAGCCCGAATCTGGGCTGTGTGGTCTGGGTACGGGAGTTTGGATGTGGCCTAACAACCACATCCCAGCTCCATCCCCATCCCCGGGCCAGCACACCTCCTGGCCTGCCCACCACCTGCCCAGGAATGCCCGCAAATGCTCTTGTGCCAGCCAAACTCAGCTGGTGCAGAAGTGGTGCAGTGCTCCCGTGCTGCCGCTAGCAGCGGCCCAACTGCAGCAGCGCTGGCGCAAGGGTGCCGGTCAGCACTCTCGCGCCAGCACTGCTATTGACACCTCGGAGTCAGGGAGGTGCTTTACAGTGCATTTGCAACACTCCTAGGCTAGCAAATGGGACTTGTGCCAGCCTAACTCCAGGTACGGACTGCACCCTAGAATGCTTAAGGAGACAAGAATACAAGTCGCTAAGACGCGTCTTAAGAATCATGCACTGAATGCCCAGATCACCCATTGACCGAAGGTGCACTGGCAGCACCATCCAACAGGGAATAGGAGCCAAATATAATCAAGTCTAAAAAAGAGCCAGGGGCCAAACTGTTCAGATGCCAGGCCCATTGTGCTGATGTATGGCCCATTGCTGTGTGGTCGCCCCATCACAGGAAAATGGAGTTGGTATCGGAGGAAGGAAGGTCTTGTACAATAGAGAGCACACTGTGGAGTGAGGAACTGTGAGCGTTTTCTGTAAGAAGCTGCAAAAGACTCTTTTGTGCCGCCGACAGTGCATGTTACAAGTGTCTCCTGTTATTAATAGAAACAGGAGACGGAGACCAAAGCGAAGTCTGTGCCCAGCCAAACAGGCACAAATGAATTCGTTCTCCTTTCTGTTGTAATTCTCTGGTGTTTTCAGTTCCATGCATTCCAGTTCCCTCCCCTCCTTTCATCATAAGCCGTCACAGGGGAGTAGCCATTATAGCAGGCCTAGTTGGCAGAAGTGTCCCTTTTCATCCAGGCCTGGCCTCTCGTCTGGGGGCCTCGTTTGCTGCTGTCCCTCTTTGGCCTGCTCTTTTTTAGGTTGTGCAACAGGGAACCGTCTTTCCATTTCTTTTTGTGAGGTAAACCACTTAGAGGATTGTTTTGTTGAAAAGGGAGCTATAAATAGCCTCAGTAATCACTTTTCTTTGCAGGCCTTTCTCAATTGCTGTCCAGCGTGCGCAAAGCAGATCAGTGCTGCTTGGGTTGCTGGCAGGTTGGAGGGAAGGGGTTGTTGTGGTGGTGACAGCAGTAGCAGACTCAGGGCACAATCTTAACCTGGAGTTAGGCCGGCACAGTTAGGCCAGCAAAGTTTGGTTGGCACAAGGGTCACCATAAAGTGTGTTTGGATGACTCTCTGAGTCAGGGAGGATGGCGCATGTCTGTGTGCTGGCCTCTCAGAGTGGTCCAAACATACTTTATGGTGCCCTTGTGCCAGCAGGCACAAAAAGTCATCTAGACTCAGTGTCATTCCTACAGGGGAGCAAAATGCAAAGTTCTGCAGGAGCCTGAACGCCCATGTAACTCGCCCCTCCCCCTGTCCTCAAGAACCATTTGTGGCTTGGAGAGCAATGCCCCCAACCCAGGTCTCTGAGCCGCGAATGGCTCTGAAGGCAAGGTGGAAGGGCCGCTTACACATGCGCTCAGGCTCCTACAACACTTAGTGTCCCCGTCCCCCCCCCCAAGAAATGCCACTGAATAGGTTGAAATGCTGAACATACTCACTTGGGAGTAAGCCCCACCAAACTGAATGGGGTTTACTTCTGAGTAGACATGGCTAGGATCATGTGCAAGTCTGTGGTTGAAGAGATTTGAAGCAGGCACTTCCTGGTTATGCAACGCCAGCTCCAGGTTGGCTCAAGACCTCCTCCTGGCATCTGAAGCAGTGTGCCATGCACTGCTTCTTATTTAGCTGTGATGTGCCAGTCATGCGTGTGCTCATGTATGGCATGAAGCAACACATGTGACAAACCCAGCAAACCTTCTATGCTGAGTGCTTGTCTAAAGCTGTTTTCCTTCCTTTATTTCCAGAGTGGCCTCAGCCAGAAGCGTTTGGGAGATACAGTAAAACACCCCTGTTAAAAAGATTTGCTGTTCCATCCTTGTCTGTTCCTGGAAGCTGCTTGCTTTGTCTCTGAATAATTTAAAAGAAACATGCACGCACACCCCAAATCCAGCCAGCTGTAAAATGGATAGTTAGCTGGTATAACAACATCACGAGGTACAGATCGCTTGGAGTAAACAACTGAGCCTGCAATCCTATGCACACTTCCCTGGGAGTTAGTCCCATTGAACACACTGAGTGCACAATCCTAACCTGGAGTTAGGCCAGCACAGTAAGGCCAGCAAGGTTTGGCCGGCACAGGGACACTGTAAAGTACGTTTGGACCACTCTTGGAGTCAGGGAGGATGGCGCACGTCTGTGTGCTGGCCTCTCTGACTCTGAGAGTGGTCCAAACATACTTTACGGTGGCCCTTGTGCCGGCCAAACTTTGCTGGCCTAACTGTGCCAGCCTAACTCCAGGTTAGGATTGCTCCCTAAGACTTATTTCTGAGTAGGCATACACAGGATTGTACTGTGAGGGTAGCAATCTACTCAGAGGTTATGTGTGAGTGTGATGAAGTCCTGCTTCTTTGTTTAGAACACATGCATCCCCAATTTTCCCCAATACACGCAGATGTAGCAGGAGTCATTATCTGGTGTTGGCTCAATTTTGGTGTGGCTTAAAACCAGAATCTTGTGGCCCCTCAAAGTCCTATTTATTTCAGCATCAACTTTCCTTGACTACGATCTTCTTCATCAGATGCCATTCTTTGGTGCTCTTCTGTGATCTGCATTTGTTTCACATTAAAACAGCACCCCATAATTGCATTTCTCTCATTCTAAAGCCATTTGGTCCCTTCATTCATAGTATTTGACTCTAAGGAGTCACCATTGTGCCTGCCTCAGAATATTTGAATTAGCATAACCAGTTACTGCACCTACTGCATTACAGTTGTGATGGTCCCTTCACGCCATAGAAGAAGGTTTACTGATGTTACTCTTCCATCTCATAGCCCTTTAATCCCAATTTGTACAGTTTTTTTTCCTGTTTCTGATTATCTGTGCGTATGCACACACATGCACACACACCCGCCTACTGAGAATTTCATTTCCGGCAACTATCAAAATGGACTGTGGTCCACAAAAGTTTATGCTGAAATAAATGGTGCAACAAGGTTCTCATTCCTTTATTCTTGTATCGCCTTTTAAGATACTTCAAGATTTTTGTGTTTGCTGCAACAAAAACATGGTTGGCTCCCCCTCTGGATGTTGGGGACACAGTGTGAAGCTGATCCAAAAGGCTCAATTCCCACATGCATCAATCGACTGTAGTATTTGTGACCACAGGGTAGGTGCAATCCTACCTTGCAGTTAGGCCGGCCGAGTTAAGCCAGTTAGGCCGGTATGGTCCAAACATACTTTATGGTGTTCCTTGTGCCAGTCAAACTTTGCTGGCCTAACTGTGCTGACCTAACTCCAGGTTAGGATTGCACTCTAAGGCACTGCAGATACTATTTCCATATCATTGTCCCACAGCACCAATTCAAACCACTTTTCCACTAAGCCAGTGGGTATGCTTAGCTGTGGGCCATCGAGTGAAGTGAACTGCAGGTATCATTGACAAAAGGCTTTCTCACACCTTTATTTCTGAGGTGGAAGACTCAGCAAAAAGGTTTTACTTGAAGAAAACAGATCATTCAACTGGTCTGCATTAGCCAAATGTCACTGTGGGAAACAGACTTGCTGGGCTAAGTGAACCTTGGCCAGGATTAACAAATCCATTATACTGTACATTTGTATGTGCCGAGACTCAGAGATCACTGCCTTCCCTCCCTCTATTACTGCCTTGTTGACTAGATTTTCTTGAGCCATGAAAAAACAGACATCTTAAGTGTCCAGAATATATTTGAGAATGGAGGCATTTTTGGCACATGAGCAATTAATTGCAGAGGAATAGCAATAAGAAGAAAAAGCTAGATGGCGCTCTTCTACAGGGAGATCATGCACAGTGGTCCACTGTGTTGAAACAAAATCATGTCTTTGGCGTGTTACTGATTGTTGCTTTCTCTGTACCTTTCATCAAATGCATATAATCTTAACCCCCCTTCCAAGATACATTTATACCATGTTAAACATGCTTAAACCCATTGATATCAACAGTCGTAAGTATACTTAACTCTTGTGATGGCTTGTATTGCATTTATACCATGTGTATTGCTCTAGATAGAAAACCATGTAATTGATTACATTATATCAATTAAAAAATTGTACACAGTACTGCTGACCCCGATTCATAAGGAGTGAGTGTGTGTGTGTACGTACTGCACACGTGCACGCACATATGTGCTTTACTGCAACAGGACTTTTTTCTGAATGTAAATTCTTGATGCATATTTATTTATTTAAAAGATTTATTTTTCTCACCTTTCCCATGTTCAAGGTGGTGCACAACATAAGAATAAAAATTCAACAGATAAAGACATAAGAAAAAAGCTGGATAAAAAAAACAGCAACAGAAAAGAATAACAAAGCATATATCACTGAGGGCACAATTTTAATCTAACAACCGTGCACCAGCCCTTCTGAGAGTGGCGCAAACATGCTTTACGGTGCATTTGCAATACTTCTGCGTCAGCACAAGGGACTTGTGCCAGCCTAACTCCAGATTAGGATTGCGCCCTTAAGGATTGCGCTGGAACAGGCAAGCTGGCTCACATGTGCTGCCTCCCAACAACGTTAGGAGGCAGCAGTAGCTCAGTGCAGAGCAAGGGGATATTTTCCCCTTGCCTCCGGGTAAGGCCCAGCCAGCACTATGGGGCTGCTCAGATCTGCACCAGCAAAATAGCAGACACAAGTCCACATGGCCAGAAGCGGCCCTAATCGGTCCTTCCTGGCCTGAGGACAGGGGTTTGGATACCCCTCAATGACTGTGTTCCGTCTCTGCCCACGGCACTGTCCCATTATGCCTCCTGCCAGCCTCTGGCACGCCTTTGGTGTGGCCCTGCATCAGAAGAGCTAAGCCAGCGCTCATCTGGCACAGCTGATGGCCATGGCAGCGCCCATAAGCCAGCAGTGCTGCTTGTGCCGGCCCTGCAACCAAATCCGTGGCACAGACGTGCCGTATGGCACGTTTGAGAAAGCACTGATTTGGCATAGCAGCACTGAGCCAGTGCAACACCAGGTTAGGATTGCCCTCTAAGAGATCATTTAATACATCTTAATTTGATTTCTTTCTGATTTCCCCTTACCCATACTGTCAGCTCCCTGTGAGGCATCCCATGCCACCCTGAAGGGGGTTCCCCTGACCCACAAGAGTGGTTTGTGTTTTTTTTTTGGAGAGGGGAGTGTAGGAGACAGCAATCGAGCAGGTGGCAGGAAAATCCCACTGCATGAGCAAACATCTGCTTGCATAACTCTGGATCCAAGCCATTCTTCTTCCAAAGAATGTGTTTACATAAGTAAATGAAATAAACATTGACTGGCTCAAGGAGTAATGGGGTTGTGTTTGGCTCCTAGTGCCGTATGTGTATCAAGTGTGTAGCTTGGCGCTAAGATCAGATTGAACAAGTTTTGCTTTACATCCCAATCCTAACCCCTCCTCCTGCCAGCATAACTAGGGTTGCGCTCAGTGATGTCATTCAGGGGGAATGGACCAGAACGGGCGTTCCGGATCCTAACGGGCTCCGTGGCTGGTTCCGGGTTCCCGACAAGTGCCAATCAAAAGTGAGTTCCTGTTCCTAAATCATTTGAATGACACCACTGGTTGCGCTGGCGGAAGCTGCATAATGGCTATTGCAAAGCAGCCTCTGCCAACCTGCGTTGCAGGCCTGCCGAGGGGAGAAGTCACAGCAGCCTCACATGCCCCAGTGGGCTCAAGGACACCCGCAGAGCAGGTAAGCCAGGAAAGCGAGGAAGGGGTTGAACAGGGCGGGGGAGAAGGCGGAACGAGGTAGGGAAATGGCAAAAGAGGGGAGGGGCGGAATGGGGCCGTGACGGGGCAGGAAGCAAGGCAAATCAGGCCCAAGAGGGGGTGGGATCGGTGGTGGCAGTACATGCTGAATCCCAAGCCCCTTCCTGGGCCTGATCCATCTTCACAGAGCAACACGGATTTGCTCTGGCGATTGAGCTGGTGTAGGTTCCAGTTGCCCCATAGCAGCTGCTGGGGCTTCACCTGGGCTCAGGCGACAAATGTCCTTTTATCCTCCAGCAACCAAAAATCCCCTGCGGGATGCAGCGGAGGACAGAAGTGGGCTTGTAAAAGTATTGGACTCCGTAACTTTGTTTTTAACCAGACTGACTGAATACTCCATGGATTTACTGCCTCTGGCAGTCGCGTTGTAAAGGAAATTGCTATCAAAGGGGAAGCCACCAGAACAAAGGCTGTCATTTGAGATACCAGGTTTCAAAGTGGCAGAGAGGCAAGTAGGTGCTTTCATTTAAAGAAAGAAAAAGGGAGAGACCCCCAATTTCCTCTAACCTCATTTGTCATCTGAGATCACCAATTTCTATTCTCTGCCGATGAAGGCTTGGATATAGCCCCAGCTGCGCACACTTGGCCCTTTCACAAAATTAAGCAAAATTCCATGGCAAAGAAACATATAACTAAATATTACATTCAAAAAAAGTTTATTTTACTCACTTTTTTAGAGCACTCACTGTGAGCGCAATCCTATACTGATGTTGCGCCGGCCCAGAGCTGTCACAAACATGCCGTCAAACGCATCTGCGCTGACAAGTCAGGTGTTGGGCTGGTGCAAGCAGCCGTGCCGATGCTCAGGCGCCGATGTGATCATTGGCTGCTCTGATTGTGCACAGGTCGATTGCTGGCGGTGCTTGGCTGGTTCAGGACCTCACCTGGGGTGTGCCAAAGGTGTGCTAGGGGCATCACTGGGCAGCGCAGTGGGCGGCAACGGGGGTGGTGACGGCAGACAGCCATAATGCCAAATCCTAAACCCCGTCCCCGGCAGCCCTGATTCAGGGCACTGCTACCTGTGCCTGCAAAAAAGCAGGCACAGATCCAAGCAGCCCCATAGGGCTGGCTGGGGCTTACTCAGGTGCCAGGGGAAAACTTCCCCTTGTCCTGAATTTTGCTGCTGCTGCCTCCTAATGGGCTTAGGATACAGCCCTGCTATGTCAGCCTTACTATGTCAGTGCTGCTTAGGACTGGGCTGTGTGTTTGGCGAGATCAACGTGGTTTACCAACAATTAACAGGAATAGCCACCCAAAGCAACCATAAGGACAAGCTTTATAACCATTACAATGGCAGCACCAACATCAGTATAAACAGCAGGAGTTAAAACAGTCACAGAGTTGGGGGAGGCTTGCCAAACATAAAAAAAAATAGCTTATGGGAATTCTCCCACACAGAAATTTGTTCTGCTTGTCAGGGAAGGAGGAACAAGACGCAGAGGCATCCCTGGAGGTGCGTGCCGCCTTACCTTGCAAAGCTCAGTTCTGGACGTTTGGGCAGTGGCATTCCTACAGGGGCGGGGCAAAGTGCTAAGCCATGCAGGAGCCTGAGCTCCCCCCTCCCCCTAATCTCCAGAGCCATTCGCAGCTCGAAGATCCCATTCGGAGACTTTGGTTATACAGTAGCAAATGGCTCTGAAGACAAGGGGGTACTGTTTTACACAGGTGCTCAGGCTCCTACAAAACTGAGTTTAGCCCCGGCTCTAGGAACACCACTGTGTTCTGGGTAGTGGCAGTCTAGTGATGTAATCATGTCTCCCAATCTTCCAGGGTATTGCATTCCTTTAAATGTGAAAAGCCCACCTGTGGACTACTTCCATTTGTCAATCTTCGGCCTGCTTCAGGCCCAGTCATTTTATATTTTTGTCAGCTAGTAGTGAAAACAAGATAGTCAGCAAGAGTGCCAGGTGGCTGGGCCTGGAACAGGCCAAAGGTCACTGAACCGAGGTTTGGCAGTGCAGTGTCACCCCACCTAAGGGTAACAACCAGTGTGGTCCGCACCCTAAGTGCTGGCACTGAAAATATGCCTTATTTCCTACTGAAAACCTTCTTCACTTTCCCCCTACACTGTAAATCTCTGAGGGTCAAATTATACATTATGTTAAATTCAAAGGGGCGTGGGCATGGGCGTGTACACGCACGCAGAGAAAAAGCGCATGGGTTTTTCCACAGCCAGTGCCCACCACATGCGCCTCCCCCTGCAGCACCCTCCCTATGCCTCTGCCTCAGGCAGGAAATTGGCAGACATCTTCACCTTTGCTCTTCTTCCTGCTTCCTCTGACATTCTAGCCCACTGCTCTCCTGTCCTTCACACTTCCTCTTCCACATTGTCCCCGAGTTCCTTTTTGAATCCAGGCAGTGAGAGGAGTGATGCAGGTGGTGGAAAGCGTGCTGTCAAGAAAGCAAGGACAGCAACATTAGACATGCTGCCTCAGGTATCAGGAGGTCTTAGACCGGTCCTGCTTGAGGGGAAGGGTCTTTAACCCATTGCTCTTGCAATGTTCCCAAGGGTGAAGCTCTCCTCATTCCCCATCACAGCATTGCCTCAATCCTGCTCACATTTTGCTCTGCTCTATGGAGCTGAGCAGATGGTTGGCCTAGGTCAGTGGTTCCCAAACTGTGGATCAGGAGCCACTGGTGGGTCACAACCCAATTTTTGGTGGGTCCCAACACAACCTCCAATTAAAGCAGTATGATAGAACGATAATTGCTTCAAAACCTGAGATTATTCAAAGATCAGGTAGTTGTGAATTGCCCTGCAAGAGATCAGCCCCTGTAACTTAAGAGAAGCTGAATTTCTACAATTTGTGTAAGTATTGAGATATAAATATTTTAGTATCTTTTCCTGGTTAATATTACTTATAAATAAAACATTTCATTCTAGATCTCCCTTAAAAAAAAAAAAGGTTGCTTTAACCTAGGTGGGACCTGTCATTTTAAAGAGTGGGTCCCAGTTTTTAAGCATTTGGGAACCACTGGCCTTGACTCCAACATCCCTTCCAAGATGTCTATTCAATGAGTCTGTGATTTGCCATCTCTCTTCACTGTCTGTTGGTTTTAATAGGGCTTTGTCATGATGAGAATCGGGGGCAGTCCTAACCTGGAGTTTGGCTGGCACAAGTGACTTGGGGCAGCCCAGGAGTGTTGCAAATGTACCCTAAAGTGCATTTGGACCACTCTCAGAGTCAGGGAGGCCAGTGCACATTCGTGTGCTGGTGCCCCTTGACTCCAAGAGTGGTCCAAACGCACTTTAGGGTGCATTTGCAACACTCCTAGGCTGGCACAGACTGGCAACACTTGTGCTGGCTTAACTCCAAGTTAGGATTGCACCCTTAGTTGGATCAAGGTCATTTTTTTTTCTTTTAACTGATATTCTAACACTTCTCCCTGTACCAAATTATGCATCAACATAATTTGTATAATCGCAAAGTATACAATGTATAATATTTATAATCCCAAAATAGCAAGGCAGAAATGCTTCCCAGATTTGGTCTGAGACAATTCATCGCAAAATGGAGTCTTCCTGATGTTAAGTGATGCCAGGATATTTCGTAGCCTCTGAGCAGAGAAGAACGTTGTTTGCAGTATGCCAAATGCTTATCTGACCCAAAGCACATACACTTCTATTAAAATTATTGTCAACTAGGCAATAATTTGAAAAGTAGTTGCTATATCAGGCTATGCTTACATACTATCCAAATGTTCCTTGAGTATTTTCCATGATCTTATCTATGGTAACTCAACGGACTGGAAGAATGAAGCGGGGGGGGGGGGAATTTGCTTACGATAAATATAGCATCTACAGTACATTCTTACGTTGCTGTGTATATGGATGCAGTACAGAAGCAAGAGGCAGACACATCTCTGTGCCTTGGACAAACAAAAGATGTTGCCAACATCTTGGTGATTAGAGAAGCAACTATTTCCTTTTACAATGATTTCCTTTTACAATCTGAGCTTGGTTTCCAGGAAATGATCACCATGACACTCTGTTCCCTTTCCATCTTCCGCTGCTCCTACTCCTAAAATCAGGTCTCTGCCTTTTCCTCCCCTCCTGCTACTTCCAAAATAGAGCATTCACTGTTTTAAATTCCATACCGATTAGCTTCCATAGTTCTTTCCCTTTCTTAAGAGGTGACTGATGGCCTGATGTTTTCAAGCTTTATTGTGCAATTTTAAGGATGTTTTAATGTTTAAGGACCTTTTAGCATTTTATAGTTTTAAATATAATTTGATGGCTTTGTAACCCGCTTTGAGTGCACTTTGGAGGATAGGTAGATAGGTAGATAGATCTAACTGCGCAGTGGTTAGTATTGGGGGGCAATTGCACATGGCAACAAGCTTTAGGGAGCAACAAGCTGAGCTTGACACAGTTGTGGACCCAGCCATTGGGCTGTCCCAAGGCAAAGAACAAGGAACGGGGCCGCTTTCACTGGCTCCCCACCCCTTACGCCACTCCTGCCACATCCCCACGCCACGCCAGGCTCCATTTGGGAGCCATACAGGGGGGAGGGAGGGAGGGCAGGCTCGCCCAGCTCACCTCTGAGTGGTCGCCACCCTCGTCACCACCCGCCTCCTACTCCACCAGTGTGGCGCACGGGGCATTTGCCCCCCCTTCTTAATGGTAGGATGACCACTAGCTTGACAACAGTGACCAAAATTGTGAAAACCTTGATAGACATAATACTATCGTATATCATTGGAAATCTGATTTAATGCTGAATGCAACGGAACAAACTGTGTTGAAATATCTGTACTCTGTATACTTAATTAAATTCATCGTGAAGGGGGGGCTCCAAAATTTTCTTTGAGACTGGATAGCAGATGCCTTGGCTACATCACTGGATAGATAGATTTTGATTGATTTGTCTGAGACCACAGTCCTAACCTGGAGTTAGTTAGGCCAGCAAAGTTTGGCCGGCACAAGGGACACCGTAAAGTATGTTTGGACCACTCTCAGAGTCAGAGAGGCCAGCACACAGACGTGCACCATCCTCCCTGACTCCGAGAGTGGTCTAAATGGGCTTTATGGTGACCTTTGTGCTGGACAAACTTTGGTGGCCCAACTGTGCCAGCCTAAATCCAGGTTAAGATTGCGTTCTCAGTCAGAGTTGCCAAACTTGCCTAACGTAAAAGCCGCATATAAATGTCAGATGTTTGAGAGCTGCAATTTTAAGAAGCATTTAAATTCTTAAATTTACGTGCCATTGTCATTAATGTCATTAAAACTTCTATTTTAAATCAGAACTCAGTTTCTACCCAATAAATAATCATAAAGCTTGAAAGTTCCGTATTTACTTTCTATATTAATAGTGATGAAAAAAGGAGCTCAGCCAACATATTCCCAAGAGCTACACATTATATATCAAACAGCTGCATGTGACTTGTGAGCCACAGTTTGGGCTCCCCTCATGTAGTCTGTCTGTCTTGCCTCTCACTCAGATCAAATCTGCCTTTCTGTTCCTATGCAGAAGCTGTTTGCAAAATGCTTTCTTTTTCATTTGACGGACTCCATGTAATAATACTTAGAACAGGACAAAAAGCAGCACATCTTATCAGGCCAATGGGGGTGGATGGGTTTTGAAACAAATTGTCTAGGGGAGCAATTAGGCTATGGCACTATTCCAGAGGCACAGAGGGCACATATGTATCCATCGAATATCATCAATGGAGGCAGAGAGTAGAGCAACCAAGAGGCTCCAACAGTTTCTAGAGAAAGTGCCCCTGCACCCTACAGTGCCTTGACTGTCAGTTTGCTCTCATTCAGCTTCTCCATTCTAGTCTGTCTTGCCTCTCACTCAGATCAAAACTGTCTGTTCTTACCCAGAAGCTGTTTGCAAAATGCTTCCCTTTTTCCTTTGATGAGTGGAGAGGGCAGAACAGTGGCAGTCCTGCCATTTGCTGGGGGGGGGGGGAAATGCCCCTGGCACCACCGTGCCCTTTAAGGGCAGTGCCACCACCTCTGGGGAAACAGCAGTGTTCCCTAAATGCTGTCCAAAAGTGTTAGAATGCTTTCAGACAGCAGCAGAGCATCATGCAAGGCTCCACAAGCTTCAGATAGGTCAGCAGACGGTAGTCTAGAGGTGGGGGGCACTCTGAGGACCTGGCCCCTGGGCAGCTACAGGGCCAGGGATGTGACTGGGGCAGAATGAATCATCTTACAGCACCAAGGAGCTTCCAGAGCAATTAAGGGTGGTTAACCTCCAGTGTTCACCCTAGCTTTGTGAGGGGGTCTTCAGGCAAAAGCCCACAAGGGCTCCTCCAATGTTTTGGGAAATGTGTACACAGGTACCCCTACAGTGACCAGGAACCAAGCAGTGGACTAGTGTCCACTTCTACTGCTGCCACCTGTGGCTCACCACCTCCTGGTAGGCCTCCCCACTAGGCCCCAGGCCCCTGGCTGACTTACTGGGCAATATTAGAGAACAGCACAGCAGGAGTTAGAAAATGGTGCTGGGGTGAGAGGGATTGCTGCTGCTGTTGCTGCTCCCCAATACCTCATGGTAAGCCCAGCAAGGAGGTGCCTCAGAAGGCCTTGGGGAGCAGGCATCAGCAGTAGACTGTCCTATCTCTGTCTGGGATGATGCCTGACAAGTCCCATACATCCCAGTCCCTGACACAGTGTTGGTGGACAGAGCATCAGGGAATTATTACATGGCAGGGGGGAAGAAGAGCACAGTCCATTGCCCCCCTCACCATGGCTCAGAAAGCTTTCCTATGGGCCCTGGCTTTCCAGGAGGTGGTGGGTAACCAGGGCAGTAGTAGGCCCTTACTATTACAGGTGTGGGTGCTTCTCCCATTAAAGGCAATTAATGTGCTGACGAGTGCTTCACTTCCCCAAAAATCATACCCTCAACACTTGGCCACACTCTGAGCTTCTTTTTAAATGTATCTCTTCACAGTTGCGTAGCTACCCAGGGTCAAAGAATGTTTTGTAGCCTCCCCTGCACAATGAAATCAAATTTAATTAAGCAAATAAATACAACATTTTCTGGTTAATTGGCCATAACCTTTGATACAATGCAGATATTCCAAAGCAGTTTGTTGTACTGTATTCTGCATTAAAGTACCTTTCCAATGATAATGTGATGGTATTATTTGTATTTACCAAGATTTTCACCATTTTGGGCACAAGTGCAAATTCAGCTTGTTGCCCCCCGAAAGCTTGTTGCCCGCTGCAATTGCATCCCCTGCACCCCTTTAGCTATGCCACTATTTCTGCACAAACCATGGTCCCTTTGATTGTCACCTTTTCACTTTCTGGGAATCACTTGCAAGCTATTTAACTCAGAGATGTCAGTGTTTGCTGCAAGAGCAGCCTGAGCCAGCAGGAGCAGCTGTATCACCAGCAGGAGACATTCAGAGACAGATCAAGAACCCAGGATCCAAACATTCTTTGCAGATGTTTCATCAGCTGCTTGAAAAAGGAGAATTTCCCCCTTGTCCTCATTGAGTTCACATTAGGATTGTGTATCTAACTGAAGGAAACATCCTAAGCTAGCGCCCCACAGTAAGATTCCATTTTTTAAAAATGAGAATGTATTGTTATATTAGCAGCAGAGATTGTATCGGCAAGAAAATTGACTTTGGAGTGGCTTCACAAAACGTGGTTTTCAAATCTCCCCCCCCCTTCACTGTTCAATATCTTGTCATTTCCTTTGTTTCATTTCATTTCCTCATTTTGCTAGATTGGGGTATTTCCATTGCTTCAGAGACTAATCAGGAAGCTCTCTCGCATGCGTATAGTTAAGAAATTAGGTATTAACATGGCACTCCTGCCAATATGAAAAGCTGGGAAAATCCACCTCCCCTCTGGGTCCTTGGGTTGGTGCCCTGCTCAGACAGGATACAGAATGATAGATTCCTTCATTTTGAAATTGTATCTTTTGACTTTCTTTTTTCAAGTGCTTCTGTACACCTTAGGATCCGTATAGCTCTCAAGCTTAGGTCTAAATTCTTAGAGCCAGCTTTTGGATGCTCCATCCTAGGCAATATCCCTTTTCAATTAATCTTTGCGCTCAGTGATAGAATCACCAGATCCCAAAGGCTATGGCTTCTTTCTTTAATCTCTCCTCCCTTTATCCTATTCCAGGCCTTCGAGATGGCTTCCAACCCTTAAAACAACAATAAAACAGCTAAAATGAACAAATAAATCCATAAAAGCAACGATGAAAACAGCAGTCAAAGAAAGGGATTAGTACTATAGTACCATAAGCCTTGGCTCTGCAGTAGCGTGCTCAGTCCAAAACATTTATTGAAAAAGGAAACCAGGCTCTTACCAATTGCCTTAACAGCCAACAGTGAATGGGCCTGGATGACCCTGCTAACAGCTCCAGGAGTGGTGGGGCACAATGAAGGGCATTCCTGTGGGGGCTCCTCCCTGTGCCCCCCCACTCAACAAGAAGAACGCTTGTGGTGCCACATGCAAAGAATGGCACCTGGAAATAGTTGGTGGTGACATGCTGATGTCACCACCAACTGCTTCCAGGAAGCCCATATTGGGCTGTTTGGAGGCAGGGGCAGGTGGGAGGTCCCAAGGTAAAGCTGCTTTGCTTGCCCCACTGTCTTACAGCCCACAGAAATCCCAACTTCAGCAGCAGGTGATATACTCACTGCACTGGTGCATGACCCCCCTCACTTCTGATGGCTGTATCATTCAGAACAAGGTATCAGAAACTAACTGATCAACCAGGGACCAAGATACCTTAGGAACGATCTACTGTACTTCCATACAGTACCCCTAAGATCTTCTCAGGGGCCCCTGTTTCACATGCCATTCTTGAGAGTTAAGAGGGGGGAAGTGGCAGCTAGAGTCAAGGACTTTTCTGTGGTGGCACTTCAAATGTGGGATGTCTTTCTTTTTACACTAAGGACTATGCCATCTCTGGAGGAATACCAGCAACGACATAAGACATTTTCATTTTATAAGACTTTTGGAGAGGGTGGGAGGAGGGTTAGGCTGGATTATGATGTTTGTGGGACTGCTATTAGACCTCTCTCTACAATGCTGCATTTTAAACTGTGTGCTCCATGATTGATTGAGATTCTATTTGCTGGCTGCTGCTATTTTAGCTACTTATTTATTGTGCTTGCTTTTATATAAATACCTTTTATGTACGTTTTTACATTTATGTACATTTTCCTGTTCGTTTTACAGCTTACACTGTAAGGTGCTTTGATCTTTTTAGGAAAAGTGGGCTATATCAATATTTTAAATTAAATAAATAAAATCTCCTTGCATGATAGGGAAGGGCTTACATGCACTGCTGCTGGCCCAGAAAATGCAATTTAAAAAGTGAAACTTGGTATGATTTACAGTGTCTCAGGTTTTTACGTGAAAACTTCTTATAGGGTGAATTTTTCTGCATTTGTATTCTGGGCAATGGCTAACCCAACTGTCCAGGTACCAGACACCAATTATTTTATAGCAGAATGAAATGGAGACAGCATCTACTAATGTGGCCTCAAGTTCATGTTTGACAAGTGACTTAGAAATGAAAGAAAACAGTGGCACAGCTTTAAATGAATGGAATTTGTTCCAGATTTTTTCACTGGGCTGTTCTAAATGTTTGTGTTAGACAAGAAGTGGGTGGAAAATAGGTCCAGCCAGGTGAATTCTCTGATGGATGTGAGACCTGAACCAGTGCCCAACCTGACCAATCCCCAATGGCTCCACCCCCAAACCCCTAGTTTGCACTTCACTCCATTTAGTAAAAGTTAGGATTTTGTTTAAAAAAAAAAAAGGCGAAGTGTTTCTTGAAAGCCTAAGGGCGCAATCCTAACCAATTTTCCAGCACCAGGTTAAGAGCAATGCAGCACCGAGTTAAGGGAACCAACATTCTCTTACCTTGGGGAGGCCCCTATGACTGCCCTCCAACTGCAGGATGCAGCACAGGCCCCATTCACACAGCTATGACAATGCTGGGAAGTTGGTTAGGATTGTTTCCTGAATTCTACTCATGCCTGCATTAGACTCAGCAAGGGAAAATGCTTGTCCTGCATCTCTAAAGGATCATGCAAATGAATCCATGCACTCAAGAAGCTTTGGATTTTGTTTCCCATCAAGCCATGGAAAACTCTCTAGACAATGAAGAGAGATTTAAAAGCAGCCAATGGTTTGAAACCAGACTACATTTTTCCAAAAGAAGAGCACCCAAACCTTCCACTAGGCACACCCAAGCTCTACATCAAATTCTTCAAATCCCAGCTTTTGTGTTATCTTATTGCTACACAGCCACATTTTGCACTGTGCACTTGGTTCTCCCATATGATGCTGATTAGCAGTTCTCACACAAGGAAAGCTGCCAACCTCCTCCTCAGAATGATTTCCCATAAGAGGAAAGCATGACTGCTTACTGGTTAATCACAAATAAAAGAAATTATACTAATTCAAGACACAGTAAATTAATGGTCATATTTTTTCCAAAAAGTGGTGTTAGGGAGAAACAGAGAAACTATGACCCGGCTGCAATGCTGTACACACTTACCTGGGAGCAGGTGCCATTCAACTCAGTAGGATTTACTTCTGAGTAGATATGCATAGGGTGCAGTAGATTAGCTGGATTAGGCAGGATGTGTGAATGCATCTGCAGCATCCTTTTTTGTTGTTGCCAAAAGTAATTGTAAGGTGCCCGATTTGGGTAGGGAGTGCAATGCAGGAGGTTGGGGGGGGGGGAAGGGAAATTTGTCCTTTTGGATGCCTGTACGTTTTATCTACTCTGGTTCTTATAGCTTCATCTAGGGCAGTGTTATTCAAACTGTGGGTCAGGACCCACTTGGTGGCTTGCAACCTGATGTCAGGTCAGGCACAGAAAACTGGGAGCAGCACACGATCTTGGAAACTGCAGGCCTTACTCTTGCTATATTCCTTTTGCGAGTGTTCATTTTGAATTTTCAAGTGAGGGTTTGTTTTTTTTAAATTGTTCTTCGTTCAGTGCTTCTGCATAATATTTTGTCCTAATTTTGCTTTATGCCAAAGATGTTTCATGGTCGTGCATTTGCTTCAGTCCAAGGATGCCAGTTTGCATGCTAGGAATGTCATTTGATTACATCACACTGACAGCACTTGCTGTTTGATTATGGCACTTCCAGCTATGACATCACTTCCAGGTTAATGACATCACTTCCAGTGGATCCCAACACGAGTGCCATTCTAAAAAGTGGGTCCTGGTCTAAAACGTTTGAGGACCACTGATCTAGGGTGTGTGTCTTGCACCAAGACATCCGCACAAGGGGGAAGAGGTAATTCCTTCTGTCGTGTGCCATTATTCCAGTCCAAATTGGATCCACTTGCTTTTAGGGTTCAAACATTTTTTTAAAATGGAGATGCATCCATGCATCTCTGACATCACACCTAGCTTGGCCATGAACCACGAAAGAGCTCACATGGGTAAGCATCACAAAATGACTTCTCATTTAATTCTTTGCTGAACAAATAGTGCTGGCTACATTACACTGAGTGCTCAGAAATAGGGGGCATAATGTGTTCATTATGGGGACAGATCAGCCTATTATTACTTATATGAATGGTGTCTGTGGGGCCATTGGGTCTGTGCATCTCTAGTATGTTCATTTCTATATGCCTGTTCCAGCTATTTAAATTCTGGAAGATGATGGTCATGCAATTACAAGTGCAGAGACTTTATTTAGGAACATAGCAGGTTGATGTTGCAATGTATAATGAACCTTTCATTCTAGCAATGCATTGTATAGGTAGGGGCATTTATTTTTGTTAAAAATGCATAAAAACCCAAAACATCTTTTTGGTGGGAAAATATTTGAATAAATACACAAAACACTGCATTTTTGGTGTTTCAGATTTTTTCCAAAAATTAAAATAAAATCAAAACTTTTCCAATTGGAGATAATTCTGTGGCAGCATCTGCTGACACTATATCACCTATATCATCTACCTGGTACATGTTAAAAGCAGTTAAAATTACTACAAATGAAAACTTGGAATGAGAATTTAGAATTAAAACACAACACCACTTTCTGCCTTTCAAATCACAAAATCTGCAAAAATACCCATCATTTTCAAACACCCCTATTTAGAGCTGTACATGCTTCCAGGTAGCCAGTGCAGCTGAACTTGAGAAGGCAAGATGGTGCTAGTTTTCAAAATGGGACAAATAAAAACCAAAATTTGTAAGGGACAAATTTGGCTGCCTTCCCTCCTATCCCTATTTCTAAACTCATTAAAATTAAGTTGCTTTTTACAGGAAACATATTTGGTACGGTTACAGTTTCCAGAAACCAAACAGATTCCAGAATCAATCAACTTATCTTACTTATACCTGCCATGACCAAATAATTAAATGTTGCGATTGTGTTCTGCCAAATTCTCTGCCGGGCCACCCCAAGGACCCTAATGCCCACACTAGGCTAACTAGTTTCCCCACAGAGCGGCCTCAGAGACAGGCAAGAGGGAGGCGGTTCATTCACCCACTGGGCCTCCTCTCTTCCAACAGCTTTGATTAGGATCATCAGCTGGCCAGCCTCCTCCAGACTGCCCTCATCACTGGCTTAGCTCTGAACTACTCTTAGTCTAACACCCACAAACCCCACCAACAAACAATAGGCAGTCAGCTTGCCCAAGCCATGACTGCCTCTGCCACTTGTTGGCTCCAGGGGTGTGGCAGACATACAACAATTCCAAATGGTCCCAAAACACCCTTACCTTAGCCAGTTCCTCAGTCCTTCAGGCAGGCCATCCAACACCTACCTGGTGCCCTCCTCCAGCACCTATTCAGGTGCCTTACTGTAGCGCCTGCCTCCAACTTTATACTGAGGCTAGCCAATCAGTGGACAGGCTTTAATTCATCAGCCACACCCATCTGCACCTGTGCTAACCTCCATTCAGAGCCGGAGAACTCATCAGCCTGCAGCTGTGTTCCTGCTGCAGGAGTTCTGGGATTAACCTCATAATCCCAGGTTTATCTGGGACAAGGGCCATTGCTTGATGCCATTCCCTATCTCCTCGGGGGTATCTCCTGCCTTTTCCAATACAGATTGTCTTAAGAGATGTTCAAGTAAGCTATTCTTTCGCTTGTGCAGTGGTTTCCAAACAGTTTTGAGGATGTGTAGCGTTCCTCGAGGGTTTATCAAGCATTCCTCAGAAGATCAGTAAACAAATTTAGCTGAAAAACCTAGAAAGACTGCTTTCATCTGGGCCAAGAGGTCAATAAGCAAAACTGGTGTTCTGTGTGAACAAAGTATGAGTTGCAATTCAATCAAACCTTATCCATTCACTATATCAATAAAGCATTTGATATTTTCAGACTTCTATCCTAAGAGTTTGGAAAAACTGGTTTCTCTTTAGGAAGTCACCATGAATGCCTTAACATGCATGTCATCTGTTGTCTATTGTTTCAGAGGTCAGATCTTGACCATAAACAGTGTGTCAGTATTGTCTTGTTTTGTTGGTAACGGTGTCAGGCTCAGACTATTGGAAAGAGAATGCTTTTTTTTTTTTTTAAGCCGAGGGTAATGAAAACACATCTTGTTACATCCTGTAAGATGAAAAGCAGCCCCAGAGAATGTGTGTAAATATAGCTGCCAAGCTGAGAAATGACAGCGTTTCGAAAGGTTTCCTGTTGGGGAATGTTCATAATCAGCCTGATATTTCAAAGGATAAAATTAAATGACTTCTCCCCAGCCGAGGCTGTTTGCAAGCCAAAAAAACTGACCCAGTGGCACTATGGCTCAAGTCCATGAAGCCAGAAGAAGCCTCCCTTGGCAATATCACTTCAGCCCTAAATTCACTGGATGGCTTTAATTTATTACGATTGTTTGAGAATATTGCGTATAACTTCTAAACCAAAAACTTATCAAAGCAGTTTACATACCAAAGGAATAATAGGATGGCTTCCTGTTTAAAGAAGTGGGGCTCACACTCTAATAAAAGGACAATGGACAAAGGAGAGGGAAATGGAGACAGCATGGCGTGAAGAATATGTGATTCTTTAGGGTATAGGCATGAGATTGGCCTGAAATCGTCAGTGTCTGCAATGAGTAATACAACAACACTTTGTTTGGCAAGGCCCACATCCCCAAAGATGGGAAATAGGTGGATGACTTACAGCACTCCCACTGTTTGGGGTGCAAACGAATGGAATGTTCTTTTTGCATCCTTAGTAGTATTAAAACCAGTGGTTCTCAAACTTTTTGGCACCAGGACCCACTTTTAAAAAATGACACCCTATTGGGACCCACCTAGCTTTACAGGATTTTTTTTTTAAAAAGGTGAACAAAAAATTAATAATATTTATTTATTTATTTATTTATTTATTTATTTATTTATTTGTAATGTCACTTATTTGCAAAAAAAGCCTCAATCCATTTCTCATAATGAGGCTGCCTTAATGAATTGCCTCGAGGCTTAAGGGTAGGGTTGCCAGATACAAACTGGGACAGAGTGCCTATAACTTTAACTATTGTATTGCTTAGTTATGTGACTCGGTCTTCACCTGCCCCACTAAGGACTTTTAAAAAAACCACCCCAAAAAGATGTTCAGTTTTATTTCCGTATATTTACGCAACTGCAGAAGCGCCGCTGTTTACAGAGCAATTAGCAGCAATCTTGCAAACTGTAGGAGCTTAGGGTTTGCAAGGCAGTTAAGAGCTGATTTTTGAACAGCCTCAGGGCTTGAGGCAATTATGTATCTGATCTTTCCATCACCCTGTTTTCATTGGAGGCTCTATTGGGACCCACCAGAAATCAGGTCACAAGTGGGTCCTGACCCACAGTTTGAGAAACACTGGTGTAAACAATTTAGATCCTGCTTTATGTATCTCTTTTTATTCCCTCAAATATAGGGCAAAGCTATTTATTATCAAGGAAATTTATATACTGGTTTTCAACCAAAAATAGTTCACTAAATGTTTACATTGCAAAAGAAATGGGGGAGGGGGATGATTCCTTATTCCACAGCATAAAATTGACAGTGGACACCAGCAAATGGCCACTGGAAATGATCGCGTGCTGGGGCAAAGAGGAACAGTGACTCTCCTCGTGCTAAACATATATGAGAACCAACACTTAAAAGGTGACTCTCGGCCCAGTTAGCAGGCACATTAATTTATTAACAGCCCAATCCTAACCAATTTTCCAGAGCTGGTGCTGCATTCTGCGATAGGTGGGGCAGTCATGGAGACTTCTCCAAGGTGAGGGAATGCTTCTTCCCCTACCTTGGGGCTGCATTGGCACTGGAATGTGTGTTAGTGTTGGTCTGTAAGGCTGCAATCCTGCACAAACGTTCCTGAGGATAAGCCCCATTGAACACAATGGGACTTACTTCTGAGTAGACAAACTTGTGGACTGTGCTGTAAATGAAGTCCCTACCCTGCCTTCTGATATGTGTCACTTTGTTGTTTTCCTACCAAACTGCACTCTGAATTTCAGGCACTGTAGCACTGCCTTAAAGTATTAGAATCTTGCTCTTTGGAGGTGGGTAAAGCATAGGGTTACCAGATGCAAACGGGGAATGGCCGTCCCTTTAACCATTGTATGGAAGAGGGGAATTTTGCCAGGTGCAGCTTGTCAAACCCTCCCATGATGAGCTGCACCTGCCAATATTCCTGCTTCTATACAATAAAGGGATAAAGGGATAGGCACCATAAGAACATAAGAAGAGCCCTGCTGGATCAGGCCAAAGGCCCATCTAGTCCAGCTTCCTGTATCTCACAGCAGCCCCACCAGGTGCCCTAGGGAGGCATGAAACAACAAGATCCTGTTGCATCCTGTTGCCACTCCCTTGCACCCGGTACTCTGAAGTAGCCTACTACTAATGTAAGGAGGTTGCACAATCCATCATGGCCTATAGCCCATGATGGACTTTTCTTCCATAAATCAGTCCAATCCCCTCTTAAAGGCATCTAGACCGGATACCATCACCACCTCCTGTGGCAAAGAGTTCCACAGATTAACTACCCACTGGGTAAAAAAGTACTTCCTTTTATCTGCTTTAACTCTCCCAACCCTCAGTTTTAGCGGATGCCCCCTGGTTCTGGTGTTTTGAGAGAGGGAAAAGAACATCCCTCTATTGACTCTATCCCTTCCGTGCATTATTTTGTATGTCTCAATCATGTCCCCTCTCAGGTGCCTTTTTTCTAGACTGAAGAGCCCCAAACGCTGCAGTCTTTCTTCATAAGGGAGGTGCCCCAGCCCCGTAATCATTTTCATCGCTCTCTTCTGCCCCTTTTCCTGCTCTACTATGTCCTTTTTGAGGTGCGGCGACCAGAACTGTACACAATATTCGAGGTGTGGCCTTACCATCGATTTGTACAATGGCATGATAATATTGGCTGTTTTATTCTCAACCTCTTTTTTAATCACCCCAAGCATGGAATTGGCCTTCTTAATTGCTGCTGCACACTGGGTCGATACCTTCATTGAATTGTCCACCAGCACCCCAAGATCTTTCTCTTGAGCTGTCACAGACAGCTCAGAACCCATAAGCCTATAGGTGAAGTTTTGGTTTTTTGCCCCAATGTGCATCACTGTACACTTGTCTATATTGAAATGCATCTGCCATTTTGCTGCCCATTCCCCCAACTTGGAGAGATCCTCTGGAGCTCTTCACAATCCCCTCTGGAGTTCACCACCCGGAAAAGTTTTGTGTCATCCGCAAACTTGGCCACCTCGCTGCTTATCCCTGTCTCTAGGTCATTTATGAACAAGTTGAAAAGCACCGGCCCCAAGACAGATCCCTGGGGCACTCCGCTTTTCACCTCTCTCCATTGTGAAAATTGCCCATTGACCCCCACTCTCTGTTTCCTGGCCCTCAACCAATTCTGAATCCATAAGAGGATCTGCCCTCTTATTCCCTGACTGTGAAGTTTCTTCAGCAGCCTTTGGTGGGGGACATTGTCAAACGCCTTCTGAAAATCCAGGTATATGATATCCAGAGGTTCACCCACATCCACGTGCCTGTTGACCTTTTCAAAGAATTCCAAAAGGTTCGTGAGGCAAGACTTACCCTTACAGAAGCCATGCTGACTTTCCTTCAGCAGTACTTGTTCCTCTACGTGTTTTAGGATTTTATTATATCTTTGATGAGGCTTTCCACCATCTTACCCAGAACAGACATTAGGCTGACCGGCCTGTAGTTTCCAGGGTCCCCCCCTTCTCCCTTTCTTAAAGATTGGCGTGACATTGGCTATCCTCCAATCCTCTGGCACCATGGCTGTTTGAAGGGACAAGTTGCATACTCTAGTTTGTCCCAGTTTGTATCTGGTAACCTTAGATGTGCAAGAAAATTCCCATCAGAGCTTTGCCCAAGGAACTCATTTATGAACATTTTTGTTGCTGTTATTGAAAAGCACTATGTCAATGATCTTAATACTAAATGAGTGACATGGCTGGCCCCTCTGGCACCCGGCACCGTGACTCTCAATGTCACCCCCAGAAGTGCCTGACCCAGAAGGAACTGCACTGACATGATGAACAGTTGATGGCTTTTTTTCGCAGAAAAAAGCAGTCAGCCACTCAGAGCAGCTCACAACCACTCCAGGTGCCTGCAAGAGGGGATGCAGGAGAAGGTACAGTGGTGGCAAGGAGCTATCTCGCCACTGTAGTATTTTCTCCTGCACCACCCTTTGTGACCCCTCACCCCTGGGTGGGCCCACAGCCCGTTTCAGCCTCCACCTCTTCTTTGCCTCCACAGAGGAGGAGTCTTTTGTGACCCCTCAAGGCATGGTACCAGGGGCCCTTAACCGCTCTTCCTCCTTTGCTACACTACTGAGGGCACAATCCTAACCTGCTGGTGCAGTTAGGCCAGCAAAGTTTGGCCGACACAAGGGACACCATAAAGTGCATTTCGACCACTCTGGGAGTCAGGGAGGATGGCTCACGTCTGTATGTTGGCCTCTCTGACTCCGAGAGTGGTCCAAACATACTTTGCGGTGTCCCTTGTGCCGGCCAAACTGTGCTGACCTAACTGTGCTGGCCTAATTTAGGATTATGCTCGAGTTTGTCATATCTTTGGGGGATCAAAAGAGATTTCTCCTTTGCACATTCCCCCTTTTCCTTTCCCAACCCACAGGAAAAGAAAAACACCACAGGTACTTCATTTTGGCCAAGAATTCCTAGGGAGCTGACTCAGACTGTTGCTCCATCAAGATTAGTTTTGTCAACACAAACTGACTGCATCTCTCCAGGGTTACTGATAGACAGGACTTCTTCTCATCCTATCTGTAGATGCCACCAGGCCAGGGACTGAACCTGAGATCATCCACATGCAGAACATCATGTGCTGTCCCACTGAGCTAGAGCCGTTCCCTACCTTTGAGCTTCTATTTTGTGTGCAAAGGGCCATCCTAAAAACTTGATTCTCTTCAGTTTTAGGGTGTCTGGAATGAGGAATGTGATACAACTTGAAAGGAATCAAGGGACACTGCCGAAGATTACCAGATGAAAATTTCAGAAGATAGTCAGAAGTATTACAGTTAATGAGTGTGGAAACCTGTATGAAGACAAAAGGCTAAATTTCGTTACATTAAATCTGAAAATAAATCATTTGCATTCAGTTTACTACAAGGAAGGTTCAAAAACTTCATCAGTAAGAACTTTTTTTTCAGGGGTACAAAAAGCAGGAATGAGTTGCCAAGGAGTAGGATAAGGCTTCTTCTGTACAGGGGCATAGTGAAGTGCAGGGGGTGCAATTGCACCAGGTTTGGGGGGGGCAACAGGCTGAGCTTGACACTAGTGGCCAAAATTGTGAAAACCTTGATATGTATGAATAATGCCATCATGATATATATCATTGGAAAGGTAATTTAATGCAGAATGCAATAAAACAAACCAGAGTGTAATATCTTTACTCTGTCAAAAGTTATGGCCACAAAACCCCCAGAAAATGAAAATATAACTTGTCATGTAAAAATCAGTTTGTTAAAATCATGGTTTTTAGGAATAATGCTGTTGTGTTGTATATCATTTGATGTGGAATTTCATGCAGAATGCAAGGAAACAAATCAGAGTGTCATAGCTTAATTCTATCAAACGTTATGGCAAAAAAAATGAAAACACAACCGTGATGTCACTTCCTGTTGTGACATCACGTCCGGGGCATAATTTTGCCCTCTACACCAGGCTACACTTTCATTAGCTACGCCAGTGCTTCTTTACCTTTCAACAGGTGTAGAGTATAAAATAGCTTGGACAACTTGCGATGCACAGGACCCACCCAAGTCTTCTTGGCTCCCGAAATGACATGTCCAATGCCACCCCCTTCTGCAATGCCTTGCTGCATCTCCTTATACACTAGTGCACAAGCTGCTACCTCTGTCATGTCCCCTTTCTGGTCCTTACATTTGAAATGGAAGAGAGTAAGAGTGGGGAAGGGAGTGTGGAGGAGAGGATGGAGATACAGGCATGCCCCGACATCCGCTGGGGTTCTGTTCTGGAAACCCCCCCCCCCATGGATACCTGAAACCATGGATCCTGGGGACGCCTTTTTAAAGATAGGGGAACATCAGTGGTTTTGCTGCAACAACTTAAAAAAGGAGATTATTTTAATGTTCCCCTATCTTTTTAGTAGGTGTCCCAGTATTTGTGGTATCTGTGGATACTGGGGCACGCCTGTAGTCCTGTTCTCCTTTGCATTGATCATCAGTGGTTTTCAGAATGTCCATTATAAAGTAATCTTTCCCAGGTTGATTTTTCTGCACACGGGCCCTTGACTGATAACCCTTCAAAGACAATTGCTCTGCCTAGCCAATAGATAGTCATTCCCATCCTGTGTGCTTCTCCAGTTACAAGCTCTCCCAATTATAGCAGCACATGGAAGCAACATAGCAGTAATACATTACCTTGTCATTCCCTTTCTTTCTGCAGGTTACAAGCCCATAACATCGAGGCACCTTTGTGTCTTTTGACCCAGAGATTCCCAAATGAGGGACAGATGCCATCTAACAGTAATTCCAGATGGAGTAGTTTTGCCAATTGCCCTCAAAAGGAGGCTGGCACAATCAACTATGTATCCAACCTATGTTGCAATAATTCCTGGTCCACCTGGGAGTAGTGTGGACAACACAGTGAGAGTAGCAACCAATCAGCCACCATTACGTCATACTCTCCACAGGAAAGTACATGTTCTTTGAGGTAATTCCTGTTGAGCGTCCTGCTGGTGGCTGAAGGATCTGCTTTCTAGAAATTGAGAGTGGTGTCAGGGATTGGTCAGGTTGGTCATTATACCAAGGGCCCAACTAGCCAACCCAAGAAGCCAGCAGCAGAACAACTCCTTCAAGCTAAGCCAAACCTGTGCAGTCAATGCCTTCCCCCATCCTTCCTATCTGCAATGCACAGAGAAGTC
The DNA here is from genome assembly GCA_029204185.1 of Lerista edwardsae. NCBI lineage: Eukaryota > Metazoa > Chordata > Lepidosauria > Squamata > Scincidae > Lerista > Lerista edwardsae. Next base: position 5,593,733 of record JAJKFI010000065.1, read on the forward strand.
CCATTCACAAAGTGCAGGGCCTTCTGGACCCTCCTGTCCCAGTTGTGCTGAGGGAGGGACATCCAGACATCTTTGCTCTTCCCCTTCTTGTTCCAGGCAGCTGGAAAAGGAAAAGGGAACTATCTCCTCCCTCAGCACTCCAACAGCAGTTCCTTTCTGACTTCAGAATGCCTAAGGCTTCAATTCCATACATGTTTTCCTGAGAGTAAGGCACCTTGATCTCAGTGGGACTTCTGCGTTGACATGTCTAAGCTTCAGTGGCAGGTGACGTCACATGCGAGGGTGAAAAGTGATGCAGCGACACCCAGCTGGGGCTCTTCAAAAAGCACCACTCCAGAGTGCGTGGGTTGTGGGTGTTTGCACACTCACAGGTTCAGCAGCGGCCGCAGCGCTTTTCAGAGAACTCCAGCGGGATGTCACTGCCTCACCTTCCACCCCCATACCACAAGCCGCCGATAAGCTTGGGCAGGACCACAGTTAGCCCTGCTAAGACAGCATTATTGCATTAGAGCGGCCCGCTGTGTGTGAACTTTGCAGAGTACGTGGAGGGGAATTCCTCCTCCCTTCTGTAGAAGAGGCATAAATCACATGCCTGTGTATTTTGGGTGCTGAGAAATGCTGTGTCAAGTTTTTTTTGTTTTTGTTTTGCTCAAGGAAAGAGCTATTTGGCGTTCAAAAATGCAAGTGCCGCATAGAGAAGGTTGACAGGTTCAAGCTGGTCGAGGGGCTTAGGAGGAAAAGAATCAGTGGGCTGCAAGAAATGAGAGGCCATAGACCTGTCAAATGTTTTCCTGTACAAAAGGGTATAAATACATCTTTCAAGTAGTTAAGGAAGATGTCCAAACCAAATTGGGCTGACCTACTGCAAGTGCGTCTGAATCAGCATTTTTTTCTCTTGGCTTCTCTATGCAGCTTACAGGCTGAACCCAATTTCTTCATACTTCAGAGCAGGTGCTCCTAATAAAAAGGTAAAGGTTTCCCCACGACCAAATCGTCTAGTCATGACCAACTGTAGGGGGCGGTGCTCATCTCTGTTTCAAAGCCTGTAGAGCCGGCGTTTTGTCCAAGGACAAGCTTCCGTGGCCAGCATGACTCTACGCCGTAGCGCACCGAACGCCGTTACCTTCCCACTGAAGTGGTCCCTATTTATCTACTTGCCTTTTTAGGTGCTTTCGAACTGCTAGGTTGTCAGGATGTATTTAATAGGCTGGTGCTAATGACAAGAAACCAAGTGGCATCTTTTTAAAAATTAATTGTCAAGAGAAGGAGGAGCCGATCCACCACAATTGTAAATGTAGATTAGAAGGTATTATTGTGATTTTTAATGGTATTTTATTTATTTATTTATTTATTTATTTATTTATTTATTTATTTATTTATGTGTACTTATTATGCCAGTAAAGGTATGATGATGATAAAGAAAAAAAAGACAAGAAATGAAGGAAGAAAAACCCTGGAAGACATGAAAGAAGAACACATGACCTCAATTGTGAGCCTGGTCCACCTGTCTACAGGGGCCATGACCGCAGACTGCTGCCCCCGCCCAGAATGCCGCCCCTCCACTCAGCTGCAGCTTTTGGAGCCTCACGCAACATTCCCTAGCCCTCCGAAGACGTTCTGCCACCTTTGGAAGGCCTTTAAGCATTATTTCTGTTTTTATGTCAGAAAACCGGAAGTAATGTCGAACGGCCCTTTACAGCCTTCAGAAGCCACATGCAGCCACATGCAGCTTGCCTGGCCCTTGGGAGAGCTGAGGAGGGCGAGCAGTGAGAGTGGCAGAGGAGCTCAAAATGCTGCCCCTTGCATTCGGGTGTCCTGGAGTCTCCTCCTCCCACACTAGGCACACCACTGCATGACCTGACCAAGTGCAGAGTCCATTTCCCTTATCACTGAGTAGAAAAAAAACCCCATCCCCAGCAGCAGCACAATCCTGGAAATCATGTTGCTGCCTTCCCCCTTCCCCACACACACTCAGGGTGCAATCCTAACCTGGAGTTAGGCCAGTACAGTTTGGCTGACACAAGGATCACCATACAGTGAGTTTGGACCACTCTCAGATTGAGGGAGGATGGCGCACGTCTGCGTGCTGGCCTTTCTGACTCCAAGTGTGGTCCAAACATACTATACTTTATGATGTCCCTTGTGCCGGCCAAACTTTGCTGGCCTAACTGTGCCAGCCTAACTCCAGGTTAGGATTTCACTTTTACAGTGTTTCCAACCAGTGGTGTACCTAGGACATTTGGCACCTGGGGCCATAAATTTTTGATACCCACACCCCACAACAAATTTATATATATTTTCACATTTTTATACCAGCGTTCAGTTTTATTTTGTTTAATTGAATTTCTCATGAAATTCTGCATCAAAAGATATACAGGTATGCCCCGGTATCTACTGACTTGGTGTCCACAGTTTCAGTTATCCAAACTGGGATGCCTATTAAAAAAATGGGAAACATTAAACAAATCTTTTTTTTACCTTGGTTCAGTAAACCTACTGATGTTCCCCTATCTTTAAAAAGGGGTCCCCAGTATCCACAGTTTCAGGTATCCACGGTGGGGTCTGGAACGGAACTGCAGGGATACTGGGGCATGCCTGTATACCATGATGGTGTTCCTAAAAACTGTGATTTTAACAAATTACAATTTGTATTTTCTGTTTTTTTGTTTTTGGGTCATAACATTGGCCGTAACATTTGATAGAATGAAGTTATTACACTACTGTTTGTTTCATTGAATTTCTGGTGAAATTCTGCATTGAATGCTATATAACATGATGGTATTACTCCTTTCCTGCCAACCTAGTTCAAAAGCACGTAAAAAAGCGAGTAGATACATAGGTACCACGTAGGTGGGAAGATAACAGCATTCCGTGCACTATGGCATATAGTCTTGCTGGCCACATGACCACAGAAACTTGTCCTTGGACAAATGCCAGCTCTTCAGCTTAGAAATGTACATGAGTACCACCAGTGGTGTCATTCAAATGATTTAGGAACAGGAACTCACTTTGATTGGCATTTGTCGGGAACCCGGAACCAGCCATGGAGCCCATTAGGATCCGGAACGCCCGTTCTGGTCCGTTTCCCCAGAATGACATCACTGCCTTCGCCCCCCTAGGAATCCGGAGTCGCTCCCTTTAACCCTCTGAGTGCCAGCCAACCAAGAAGAAAAGCTCTTTGCAGAGGAATTGGGAGGGGGGAGGGGGGAGAGTGAAGTGGGCGGAGTCAGCCCTAATTTTAACTAGTGGAACTGAGTTCCCACGCGTTCCCCCTGCATGACATCACTGAGTACCACCCCCTACAGTCGGTCATGACTAAACCATTCAGTCATGGGAAAACCTTTACCTTTATTATTCCTTAAAACCGCAATTTTCACAATTTTGGTCCCTAGTGGTATCACCTACCTTTAGAGTGGCTCCCGGGGCCCAGGCCCCCCTCAGCCCCCCATTTATATTCTATTGGTCCCAACTCCTTTGTAGGCATTTGGGAAGCATTGGTCTACCTCCCAACTACAGTTCGTGATCCAAATCATGGTCCCATGCAGCTCCTACACATGAGTAGATCGGTGCCTGTAATGCTACAACGGCCCATTCAGTGTTCTGCAATTTGGCTCTTATTCAGCTCTGATTTTTCTGCCTTTTCCTTCCCAGAATGAGTCATTGCTTGAAGGTCCTTACGTTGCCTAAGAAAAATGTTGTTTTCCATATTCGCCCATTTTCCATCCCAATCAGCTCATCAAGGTTTTGTTTTAGTTTGCATGTTTTATTATTCCAGTTACACATGAGTGCTCAAAGCGTACATCGTCTGTGTGTCGTGATGGCACTAGCAGTTTAATTGTTCTGTTCTTTGTGCCCAGAATGCAAACTAATTACAGGCCTTCATGGGAAGGGCCCATTTGTACTTAAAGACCTGGTAAATTCAAGCAGTGCTGTCAAAATTTCTGGTGGGAGAGGATCAACTAACAAAATAGTAGCTACCTTAGAATATTCCAACCTATTAGCACCTACATAAATACATTGTTTGTGCAAGAGTTTTTTTCTGGCATGAGTTACTTACGTTGGCAAGCACTGGGATTTCAATTCCCAGAACAAGGTAATTGTTCATTCCTTCAATGTATCCCCTCTTAAGCCCAATCATCCTTTCCCTCCCCTGCTGAGGCAGCCATGCCAAAAAGGCTTGTGCTGCATCCTGCAGGGAGGTGGATCGGGAAGCTTGGGAGAGGTATGGAAACATATTTCCCCTCAGCTCCCCATAGGTTCAAAGAGATTACTCCCAGATAAATGTGTCTAGTAGTGCAGCATGATTGTCCTTCCCTCAGGAAACATGCAGCCATGAGTCATTTTAACTTTCTCAGTATAGTAGCCAAGGCTTTTCTCGGAAGGAGCGGAGGTCACATGTGGGCCACCCCTTTGCAAGGCAGATTGTTAGCTAATTATCCAAGATGGTCAGATGGCATGATTAGGAGATGAGTAGATGACACCTCATAACTGAGAGCGCTATCCTAATGGAGCGCTTTGCCAACAAAGTGGCTGCTGCATGGGCCCAGAGTGTCGCAAGCGGATTGTAAGGCATGTTCATGATGACTCGAGAGTTAGCAGTGTCGCCTGCACAGCCCTACTGATGTTGCAACCCAATGCAGGGCTGCCAGTAGAGGTAGGATCAGTGATGTCATTCAGCGGGAACGGACCAGAACGGGCGTTCCGGATCCTAACGGGCTCCGTGGCTGGTTCCGGGTTCCCAACAAGTGCCAATCAAAAGTGAGTTCCTGTTCCTAAATCATTTGAATGACACCACTGGGTAGGATTTGTGCTGGCAGGCACAGGGATGATGGGAGAGTGGTGGAGAGGGGCATTTCAGTGTGTGTGGGGTGGAACGGGGGAAGATCAGGTCTGGGAGGGGGTGGGATCAGTGGAGGCTTCCTCCACCGTATCCTAACCCTCTTCCTGGATTAGGCAGCCCTACGCAGGGCTGCTCGGACTTCTGCCAGCTAATTAACTGGCAGAGATCCGAGTAGGCCCCATTGAGCTGACTGAGCCCCATAGAGCTGTCTGACAGTGCACTCCTATGCACATCTACTCAGAAGAAAGTTCCATTGTGTTCAGTGAGGCTTACTCCTAGGAAAGTGTGCAAAGGATTGTAGCCTGAGGTTACAATCTCCATACCCTAAAAATAGCCTTACCCTGAGGAGAGCCCCAGACAGCTTCCAACTCGCAGTGGATATAGTGCAGGCCATGTGGCCTGGCTCTGCCAGCTCTAGTTAGGATTGGGCTGCCCAATCCCTCTTGAATGTTCTGCCTGGGATACCCATCATATCTTGGAGCAGGTGTCCTTGGAGACGGTTAGCTGAGGACAAGGGGCAAAAGACAACAGGAAAAGCCATTTAAATGGACAGAAGCCCTATTCAGGCCTTCTAAAGCTATGTATACTGTACATGGTGAGAATGCCAATGGGCAGACCAGGGAGCCTTTCCCAGTGCACTGATGCACTCCTTCGCCCTACTCAGCAGAGACAAACATGTCTGGGAACGGGGCCTCCCTGGAATGAGAAATGCCAGGTGCACAGCCCTGCAATCCATCTCATTGGAAGAATCTCTGGCATGTCTGCCAGTGTGCTTCTGGCGGCCTTCTAAATGTATGCAGCATCCATGACTTTAGAAAACCTGAATAAAGCTGAATAGGAGAGCAGAGCAGAGATAAAGAGCAGGCTGGAACTGTCTGGAACCGAAAGGTCACTCTTTGCTTGAAGGAGGCTACTCAAGGGGCTCACTGTGGATCCGCCATCTGCTGTAGAAGTGCCTCTTTCCCTCCACATATATTCTGTGCGCACATCTGTACACGAATGTTTGTTGTAAAAGAAGTAAATATCCCAAAGACTGTACGAGCGTCCCCTGCTCCGTCATCCAAACTACTCATACTAAACCCAGCAGCAGTGGCGTTTCTACAGGGATGGCAAAGCTCTAAGTTTTGCAAGAAGCCTTACCTTGCAGTGGAAATCACTCCTCTCCTGCACCGTTTTAGCCAAGCCTCACAGGGAAAAGCAACATCTTGGCGTTGCTTACTGGCTACAGCAGCAAGGGAGAGGAGGGATTTACATGACAGGGTAAGGCTTCTTGCAACACTTAGAGCTTTGCCATCCCTGTAGAAACGCCTCTGCCCAGCAGGCCTGCCTTGGAACATCTCCCAACTAAGGAAAGTGGGAATACACAACAATAGGAACAAGGAGCAATGCTGACGCATCAGATGTTTTGAGTTCCCCAGGCCAGTTGAATTACTGATGCTGCCTGTATCATTCATTGGAGAGGGTCTCTCTCTTCTGATGTTAACTTCAGCAGCATAGGAATTGCTTCAGTGTGCCTCCTGACCACACCAGGCTGGGAAGGTCAGAAGCCCCAGATCATGTGGGTGAAGATAATCCCCACCACCGTCATTATTTATTTACTTACTCTATTTACATAATGATTTCCTGCAAAGGCATTCATGCCATTTACCATGCTAAAAAAAATACATTTTTTTTTTTACAAAACACAAAATAATAAAAAGAGTAGAGGAGTGAAGAGTTCAGCAAAATTACTAGCACAGACCACAGATCCAAGAGTTCTGTCTAAGGCCAACCAGGATAGGGATGGCGGTTTGGATCCGGCCTATGTCGGGCGGTTCGGAACCAGCCTATGTTGGCCGGTCCAGTCCCAAACCTCACACGCACACACGCACAGACACACACACACACCAGCCTTCCTTGGCCATTCTTACTTTCTCAATGCAGGTCCAGGAAGTGGCATGGGAAGGCTGGTGCATCTCCATGCTCGGGCCTCCCTGACTCAAAAGGATGTGTAGACATGCCTAATGGCACGTTTGCCACACATTTGCAACACTCCTCAGCTTGCCAAAGTGCGCTCCTCTAAGATTGCGCTCTTAGAGGTTTTATAGCAGAAAGGGGAGGCGCAAGTGCTTTTAATAAATTAATGTATTTAATAAACTAAAAACATTTAGACATCATGCATTCCTTGAACCTGGATGTTTATACACATACACATGTCATGAACAGGGAAATTGTGTCAGCCTGTAGTTCTATTCCTGGTTTTTAATCCTGCAAACCTCCCAGTTCAAAGCAAATGTGCTCGGCTGCATGATCTGATCCTTGCCATGTTTCCACCACTTCACATCACAGCAAATATGATGCACTGACCATCAGCACAAACTGGGCAATGTGCATAAGCATGACTAGGCTAATAATAAGGCAGTAATATTTGCTTCACATAGGAGTCTTATCAAAAGAGACAACATAACATTAACTCAGTCAATGATGACATCATATCCTGGGGAAATGAGAAAAACATTGTTTGCTTCTGGAAGGGAAAGTCTTCCAATTTGGAATTGCTTTTATCTTTTTGTTACATGGCTCAGATGGGGTTTCTGTTTCACCAGACCAGAGGGAGTTTTTATTAAAAATCATTTTCAGGGATTTTTCTGCTCTTTCATAGCATGTCTAAAGAAAAACGTATCTGATGCTATTCTGGTGGACCAGTATTTTTCTTTTGACTGGCTTGTGGTCATAAGACTGAACACACACACACACACACACACACACACAGGCTGCAATCCTATACTCACTTTCATGGGAGTAAGCTACATTGAACACAATGAGACTTACTTCTGAGTAGACATGCCTAGGATTGTGCTGACACACACACACACACAATATGCTGGGCATATTCCTTAGAGCGTAATCCTAGCCTCCTGTTGCACCGACGCAACACTCTTGTGTTGCACCAGCACCATTGCAAATGTGCTATGAAGTGCATCTGTGCTGCTGATTCAGTCACTGTGCTGGCGCAGCAGCCCTGGCTCACCTGCATCAGCGCTGGGAACGGGGATGGAGACCGGAGATGGCCATTGGGCTGTAGGAAAAACCCCGTCCCCGGGCTGGGTGGCCCCAATTCAGGCTGCTCCTGGCTGTGCGGACCTGCATCTGCTATTTGGCTGTATCAGATCAGAACAAGCCCCTAGGGATGGCTGAGGCTTACCCAGGGGCAAGGGGACATTCATCCCCTTGCCCTGTGCTGAACTGCTGCTGCCTCCTAACATGGTTAGGATGCAGCCCAGGTGAGCAAACCTTTCTACTCCAGCGCAGGTTAGGATTGCACCCTTAACCATTTTGTTCTCAAGTACTTAACCATTGTACAGAAGAGGGTGTTTGGGCAGGTGTAGCTCATCGTGGAAGGGTTTCAAAAGCTGCACCTGCCCAAATTCCCTCTTCTATACAATGGTTAAAAGTATAGGCACTTTGTCCCAGTTCATATCTGGTAACCCTATGCTTAGTTCTAATTCTTGCAGGTTCTAGTGCTTTGCAAATGACAGAGTAAGAGTGATTAGTGGCATTGACTCAGGATGCTACCATCACCACCTTATCTTGTGTAATGTGGAAATTGGGTTGGATTCCTATTTCAAAGGAGGAGCATCATCAATGTCATTACCTTCTATATTGGGCTGTTTGAAAATGGTGTTGTGTTTGTTTGCAGATTTCATGATTTGAAAGGCAGAAAGTGGTGTTATGTGTGGGTTTCCCCCCCCCAAATTCTCATTTTTATTAATTTTAAATGCTTTAAAAGTGTACTATGTGGGTGATATAGTATCAGCAGATGCAGCCATAGTATTGTTTCTAATTGGAAAAGTAATCTAGTTTAATTTCTGGAAAATACCTAAATGCTAAAATGTGGTGTTTTGTGTTTTTATTCAGATATTTCAACAGCACAAAGATGGTGTTTTGTGTTTTTACATGTTAAAAAAAAAACCCACCCCAACTTACGGTTTACATTCTTGGTCTAGTCTTGAAACCTATGCCTTGAGCACTGACTCCAAGGGCGCAATCCTAAACTGAGTTAGGCCTTCATAAACTAAGCCAGAAAAGTTTGGTCGGCACAAGGGCCACTGTAAAGTATGTTTGGACCACTCTTGGAGTCAGAGAGGCCAGCACACAGACGTGAGCCATCCTCCCTGACTCCGAGAGTAGTCTAAATGTGCTTTATGGTGGCCCTTGTGCTGGCCAAACTTTGCTGGCTTAGCTTATGCCGGCCTAACACCAGTTTAGGATTGCGCTCCAATTTTTATCCCATTTTTTAGCCATTATGGTTATTTATTTATTATTCAAGAATCTATTATTGTTTTTATTTTCCTCTTGGGTCCAGTTTTGTCTCTGCCCCTGGCGTTGAATGCTAGCCTGTCTTCCTTGATGCCAGCTATGGTGACTGAAGGGACAAATATTCTCCTTCAGCAGGTTTTTGGGGTGAATACCTAAAATTATTGTAAATGTAAATTATTGTAAATAATGTAAATTATTAATACAATGTAAAGTATTAATACTCATAGCCCAATCCTACCTAACTCCCCGTGCAATGAGGCAGTGGCACCAACATGGCCGTCCGCTGTATCCTGTGGGAGAGTTTTGGCATCCGGAGGCCATGCCAAATTCCCTTCGCCCATGCTATTGCCACATTTGGAATACACTGTACAGTTCTGATTGAAATGTCACACTTGAAATGTAGAGCTGGAAAAGGTGCAAAAGAGAGCAACCAAAATGATCACAGAATCATAGAGTTGAAAGTGACCTACAAGATCATGTAGTCCAACCCCAAGCCTCCTAGAGTATCTCCAGCAGGTGCCTGTTGAGCCTCTGCTTGAAGATCTCCAGTGAGGGAGAATCCACCACCTCCCTCAAACCTCCCTTATCATCAAGAAATTCTTCCTGCTGTCCAATTGGAACCTCCTCTCTTGCAGTTGATACCCACTAGACTTTGTTCTACTGTCAAAGGCAGGTGAGAACAAATTTGTCCCTTCTTCCTTATGGCAGCCTTTCAGGTATTTGAATAGTGCTATCTTATCCCTTCTCAGCCTTCTCTTCTCCAGGCTAACTATACCAAGTTCCCTCGACCTTTCCTCATAGGACTTGTTTTCTAGCCCTCACCCTCTTCGTTGCTCTTCTCTGAACCTGCTCCAGTTAGGCTGCATCCTTCTTGGACTGAGGTGCCCTGAACACAGTAATCCAGGTGAGGTCTCACCAATGTGGAGTACAGCGGAACCACAACTTCTCGCAACTTGGAAGCTATGGTTCTATCAGATAACTGGAACTGTACATGGAATAGCTATAATGTTTGAGGCTTTTTGCTTGAGAAAAAAAGACAAAGTGGGGATATGATAAACAACCCAATCCTAGCATTTCCCTCCACCACTGGTGCAGCCATATCCTGTATCCAGTTGAGGGGGGCAGGGAATCAGGCAGCTTCAGAGATGAAAGGGGATTTAAACCCCCTTACACCTCTGTGGGCCACCCCTCCACATTGGGTCTCCTTGGATCTGCACTAGCAATTTTGCTAGCACAAGGCTGCTGGAAAGGGGGATCAGATCCAGCCTGCCCCATCACAGATAGATCCACCCTCCTGCAGCCTCCCCACCCTCATTATGTCCTTTCCCTTCCCAGTTTTGCCCCCCTGTCCCTCTTCCACATCTTCCCACTCTGTCCTGCCTCTTCCATTGACATACCTGTTCTGACAGGTGGCAGGAGAGCCAACAATTCATGCTGGAATGTTCTGGCCTTCCTCCCCCAGAGACGCTGGCAACACGCTACTCAGAACACTACCAGAACGCCTTTATGACAAGCACCAAGTGCATTACAGTGATCAGCGTCATTGTCAACCAATGAAACTGATGGGCAGAAGATTTGGAATGGACAAAAGGACGTCCTCCACACACAATGTATAATTAGCCTCTGGAATTCATTGTCACGAGTTATTATGATGGCCACTAGTTTAAATGGCTTTAAAATGGAACTGGAGAAATTTATGGAGGACAGTTCTATCAATGGCTACTAGTTGTGATGGCTATGCACTACCACCAGTTTTTATCAGCATCATGCCTCTGAATACAAGGGAACAATGGCAGAAGGATGCCTTCCTGCTTGTGGGCCTTCCAGAGGCAATTAGTAGGCCATTGTAGCAAACAGGGTACCATTTAGAGTGGCCTGCTCCAGAAGAGTTTTTCTTACATTGTTATGACTGTCTTTGTTTGCTTGGGATGGAAATTATGAAAATGATGGGAGTGGTAATAACCCCTTCCTCCACAACACACACACACACACACACACACACACACACACACACACACAGAGAGAGAGAGAGAGAGAGAGAGAGAGAGAGAGAGAGAGAGAGAGAGA
>JAJKFI010000065.1:5604948-5616748 GCA_029204185.1 Lerista edwardsae
AGAGAGAGAGAGAGAGAGAGAGAGAGAGAGAGAGAGAGAGAGAGAGAAATGGTTTGGAAGGTGAAAGTCCATGAAACTCATTAAGAAAAAGTCCCTAAAACTACCTTTCATTTTAATTAAGATTGCACTTGGATTCTATGGAAGAGAAAGTCATTTTTAGCTTAGGTCAAGGTCAAGGTTGTCACCTGCTGTTGGACATTGTCATAGGCAGGATACTGGATCATATGGGTCAGTGCTGACAAATGAAAATACCTTCCAACCTTAGGACTTGTTCTTTTCTGGAAATAGCTGAAGCCACTTGATGCCAGTCAAGTTCAAACAGACACCTTTATCCAGATTAGTTGAAGACAGCCAATTCTATCCACCAATGTTCTTTTCAATTGTCCTTGGAGAAAATGTGCAGAGATAACAGGAACAGAAGAACTTCCTCCCAAGGGATATGTGTCCTTTGCCATAGCAGTACATGGGCCAAAAGAAGTGGCAGCATTAATATGCAAAACAAAGGAGGCAAACAAGGCAGAACAGTCAACGGCCCAATGGTAAAAGGAAAGATAACAATGGAAATATTGTGGTTGCCAGCACTTTGGTAGTGTTTTTTTTAAACAAATAAGTAAATAAAATAAAACATCTTTTTGGTCTGTTTTGCTTGGAATGGATTGTTTTGTCTGTTTTGCTTGTATTTCAGTCTGTATGCCCTCTGTGCTAATGAAGTGATGATAGAGAAAATGGGCCTATGGGCCATTCCAAATGCACAAATCTCTTGGTTTGAATGAAAAAGTCCTGTTGCTAGGGCTGCAGTATTTAATTGTGGTAGATATTAAAGCACTAGATAAACTAAAAGATTCCTCTAGTAAACTGGGCAATAGATCTTTTTTAAAAAATATATAATTTTTAATGCAAAGACAATGAGTTAGATCAGTGCTTCCCAATCCTTTTAGCACTGGAATCCACTTTTTAAAATGACAATCTATTGCTACTCACTTGAAAAAAAAGATATCTAGAAAGAAATAATGTTTTATTTATTAATAATTATTAATTAATAATTGGGGTCCTGTGCTCCCAAGGCTGCTAGAGACCTTACATATAGAATGTGTACAGTAGTGCCAACTCCATGGGTGCCGATATGCCTTCGGCACCCACAATAATTTTTTTCGCACCCCCAATGTTGGGCACCCCCACACAGCGCAGTACCCCCATGTTCGGCGCTGGGCCGGGAGCACGCCTGGCCCAGTGGCAAACAGGCTGAGCCGAGGGCAGCGCGATGAAGCCAATGAGTTCCTTCTCGAGGCATCACTGGCACCTCAGGAAGAAGCTCATTGGCTCGCTGATAAGGGAGTTTCGAGGGAGGTGGTGGATTCTCCCTCATTGGAGATCTTCAAGCAGAGGCTCAACAGGCACCTGCTGGAGATACTCTAGGAGGCTTGGACTAGATGGTTGGACTAGATGGTCTTGTAGGTCACTTTCAACTCTATGGTTCTGTGATCACTTTGGTTGCTCTCTTTTGCACCTTTTCCAGCTCTACATTTCAAGTGTGACATTTCAATCAGAACTGTACAGTGTATTCCAAATGTTGACAGGGGTAACAGAGGGCGTGGTCGTGGGCGGTGACAGAGGGTGTGGTCACATCAACATCAGGGGCATGGCTATGTCAACGTCAGGGGCATAGCTATGGGCACTCCCAATGTAGAGTATCAAGTCGGTGCCCCTGAATGTGTGTATTGACATTTGCTAGATTCTCCCTAGAAAAAAAAAATTTATACAGTCATTCCAGGATACTCAGAAGGCTGAAGTGGAGAGCAAGAAATACAGTTAGGGACTTCCAGACCAGCCAAAAGGTTGACATCTATGGCATGCCAATTACTACAGAAAATCGGAAAATGTAACATTTTAATTTGTGGGTATGAAAATTATTTCATACCACAGGCTAGCATTCCAACTGAGGATACTTGTAAAGCTTATTTGTTTCAAAAACTTTTATGACCCACCAGAAATTGGCTCATGACCCACTGGTGGGTCCTGATCCATAGGAATAACTGGGTTAGATGCTAAGCGGCTCCTGCATGCATGGAAGTCACAACCATTGGGCGAGAGGGGGTGGTTTTTGCTGATTTATCCCGTCCTTATAGGGATATTCAATTGTACCATCTTGCTTCCACCACACTTTTCAGGATCCAATTCCAAAACTGTGGGTTGCAGCACAATTTCCAGAGATACATTTTCCCATCTTTCACACATCGTAGCAAATGTCTTTTCCATGAAGATGCTTGTTATGGCGCAGGTGTGCATCATCTGAAAGCAAAGCAAGCACATATAAGTAGCAATTAATTGCTTGGTGACTCAACAGAGCAAGCCTATGCATGTTTACTCAGAAGTAAGCCCCACAGTACTTACTCCAAGGAAGTGTGTATCAGATTGCAGCTTTAAATTCATGCACGTTACCCCAACTGACTAGTGGCATTCCCTGAGAGGAGGGAATGTGCTACATTTTTCAGCTGCCTGAACACCCATATAAATGTCTTCATAGCCATTCGCAGCTGCAAAGAACAAAGTGGAGGGGATGCCTCTCACAACCTATGTCTTTTAAAGTCACAGTTCTCTTATATTTAATAGTGAGCAGGGGCACTGACTAGCTTTCAACATGGGGGGTGCCCATAGCCACGCCCCTAATGTTGACATCACCACACCCCTGATGTGACCACGCCCCCTGATGTGACCACGCCTCCTGTCATCACCACCCAGCCTCAGCACTCCCTTCTGAGGTAATTGCCCACCCCAGCCTCAGAAGGGGATACTGCAGCCTCTTCCAAGGCTGGGGCGGGTGATCGCCATGGCCTGGCCTCGGAAGAGGCTGTTTTCAGCACCCCCTTCAGAGGCTGGGCCACACTGATCGCTGCTGAAAGCAGCCTCTTCCAAGGCCAGGGCGGGTAATCACTGCTGAAAGCAGCCTCTTCTGAGGCCAGGGCAGGCAATTGCTGCAGCCTGGCCTCGGAAGGGGCTGCCTTGCAAAGCAACCCCTGGCGTAGCACCCAACATTGGGGGTGCTGAGCACACCCGGAAAATTACTGTGGGTGCCGACAGCCTACCGGCACCCACGGAGTTGGTGCTACTGATAGTGAGAAAGCAACTGGCTATATTCCAGACATCAGAATCTCTTTTACATCTGCTGTTGTTGGTGTCTCCTTTCTGTTTCTATTACATTGTAATCCCCTTAAGGACATAGAAGCTCCTTCTCATTTCTTTTGCTGTGGAAACCAGTCTGAGAAATGTGGTAGTAAAAAGTCCTTAATAATACCAATAAAGAATAATAATAAAATAATCCTATGGTTATTGTGAAATTTTGAAAGTGGTAGCAATTGTTTTTTTTAAAAAAATGCATTGTATAATTGCAACTTAACCTTACTGGCAACTTAACCAACTTAACCTCTGAACCATGGTACTTTTTTCCCCTTACCCCTTGAATTCTCCTCTGCACACATTCCCAGTGGCGTCTCTACAGGGACGGCAGAGCTCTAAGTTTTGCAAGAAGCCTGACCTTGCAGTGGAAATCACTCCTCTCCTGCACTGTTGTAGCCAATCCTCACAGGGAAAAGCAATATCTTGGCGTTGCTTACTGGCTACAGCAGCAAGGGAGAGGAGGGATTTACATGACAGGGTAAGGCTTCTTGCAAAACTTAGAGCTCTGCCCTCCCTGTAGAGACGCCACTGCACATTCCAATCTAGATTGGCAGTGAGAGGGGCGCTGAGAGGGGTACACATATACTTTGATATATGCTTAAAGAAATAAGATTAATAAAAGCAATCAATATGCTTTGCCAATCTCCTCCCTAAACAAGCTGACAAGCTGAAGTAAAAAGTACCAAGCTATCCCGTGGGAAAAAGGGAAATTACAGATGCAGCTTGATGAACAGTGACAATACAGAAATAATTTTATAGCTCATGAAAAAGTTATGTATCTGCTAAAAGGTTGTGCTGAAGTCATGCTGAAGTTTGCAAGTAACATGCTAGGGATTTTACCCAAGCTGTAACACCTGTATTAATGCCTGATATGAACTTTACATAAATGATGTAACCAAGGAACAGTAAAAACTATAAAAGACGGAAGCAAAATGAACAGAAACACTCTTGTGATTCGAGAAATACTGAACAGAACCCTGATTTGGAAAAGAGATTTTCACCACTGGAAGCCTAATGGTTGATCATAAAGTCAAATTGTCAGGTAAATGAGTGTGGCCACAGTCTGATCCACATTTTCCAGAAAGCATCATTGACTATAATGGGACTTACTTCTGAGTGGACACGCATAGGCTTGGACTCTAAATAAAACATTAATGCAGTTTGGGAGTGAGGAGAGAACACCAGTTCTTTTCAGAAATGTCCCAAAATGGGGGAGGAAAAAAGTATTTGGGGGGAGAAGTGTGCCAGTTTGCAAACTTGAGATGTTCTTCAAAATTCATTCAGCACTCAGCTAAAGCAAGTCTGCCAGCAATTTCACACCTGCGTTGAATGTGGCCGTTTTTTCAAGCCCTTGCTTATCTCTAAAACGTACCCTGCACTCTGAGAGAGAGTGACACAGCCATGCAAAATATTTTCCCTCAAATATGTATATCGGAGTACAAGGACTGTTGGCTTTGATGCTCAGCCAAACAAGCCTCTTAAAAGGGAAACTCAATCACAGCAAGTCATGTTACGATTCACTTGGCTTGTCTACAAGATTTGGCTGCCTATATTTCTTATCAGGCTATTTATATGAACTGCATGCATACTTGAGGTTTTTTTTCTTTAAAGCAGTAGCCATACACAGTGAGGAGAATGGGCCCTCTAAAAATACACAGGCTAGATAAAAGCACCCATAATAAGAATGGTTTGACAACTGAACTATCTACTAAGGAAGATAGTTGAGTGTCCAAGGGTTGTCATTCTCTGCACAGTTTCTTGGGGGTAAGTCCTATAGGAATAAATGCTTCCTTCCAAGCAAATATGCTACATGTCTTTTAAACTATTGGTCACAGATGCTTTGATGGAGCTATGTCCTATTTATGGGAATCTTTGAGAACAAAATGAATAAATAAAATCCCTTATTTTAGTTCTAAAATTGTCAGATTCTAAGTTTGCTCAAAACATGTAAACTATGTCTCACAGCATGCCTTACTTTCAAGATCTGTTTTATTCATCTTTTTTAGACCACAACATTTAGGGCGCAAACCTAACCTGGCATTAGGCTGACACAGTTAGGCCAGCCAAGTTTGGCTGGCATAAGGGACAGCGTAACCTAAGTATGGACCACTCTCGCAGTCAAAGGGGCCAGCACCCAAACATGCACCATCCTCCCTGACTCTGAGACTCTGACTCCAAACACACTTTACGGTGGCCCTTGTGCCGGCCAAACTTTGCTGGCCTAACTGTGCCAGACTAATTCCAAGTTAGGATTGCGCCCTTACAAGTTCTTCATTCTCTTTAATATTTATGGCATGCTGAGCTTGGAAGAAGAGAGTTTGCTGAGTGTGAGTGTTTTTCAAAGGGTCAAATACATTTGGATTGTAGACAAAATGTTCTTTAATGAGTCTTCTGTGATCAACAGAAGCATGCTCTTGGTGTGGTCTTTAGAGCCAGTTAGATCTTATTGCTTCCTTCTAATTGCTTCAGATAAGACCACTTATTTGAAATATTTGCTTAAACGTTGATGTCAAAATTTCAGGCATCCAAAGTTCATTTTGCATTTTGGGACTGTGGAGCCAGGCTATTTTGCCTGACATTTTTTCATGTTCATATGTATGTGGTGCTGGGTGCATGTCAGAAGAGCCAGTCCTGTGCCATTTTGCTTGGGCTGAAGCAGCAAGCCTCAGTGGCCTTAGGGATAAGTAGGAGGGTTTTTGCTGCTGCTGTTGTTAAAAATGCATACAAACACAAAACACCGCCTTTTGGGAGTTTAAATTATCTGAATAAAAACACAAAATGCCCAGCGGTGTTATGCTGCCAGAACGCTGGGCGGTACATCCGGGTGATCAACAGCCCGCCCATCGCTTTCCGCAGTGTTACGCCATTTGCGTAACGTACGCAAGCGGCGTAATTGATTACACAAATGGCGGAACGCTGTGGAACGCGACGGGCAGGCTGTTGATCACCCAGATGTCCCGCCCAGCTTTCCGGCAGCATAACACTGCTGAAAATGCCTCATTTTGGTGGTTAAGATATTTTCCAGGAATTAAAATAGATTACTTTTCCAGTTAGAAACAATACTATGGCTGCATCTGCTGACGCTATATCACTTACTGTACATCACCTACCTAGTACACTTCTAAAGCATTTAAAATTAATAAAAATGAGAATTTGGAATGGGAATAAAAATACACAACACTGCTTTCTGTCTTTCAAATCACAAAATCTGCAAAAACAAAAGAAACAAAAACCAAATATCATTTTCAAGTAACATTAGGGATAAGGCTAACCTTCGGTTCTGCAGAGCAATCACGCTACTACTCCCCCTCCTGCTCTTGCTGGCTGGATCAGAAGGAGCTTTGTGGGCCTTTTGGGAAATTCCGTGAATTCTTGCTTGGTCAGCAATCCAGCCTGGAAACCCTTGTTGAGTGGGGCTCATAAAATCAGGTTGGATTGCTGACCAAGCAAGGGTTGAGCGGGCAGGCGGATGGCCTCACATCACAGAGGATCCTGTCAACATCCTCAGGTTGTATAACTCCCCATTGCGACATTTTCTTTGCAGAAGTGCTCACCTTTAACACAATCAGCTCTGGGTTTTTAACCCAAGGATGTTTAGGTGTGTTGCAATCCTCCAGTGGTCCATTGCTGAAGAACAGGTGCTGGTTAGTGTAAGCGGCATGTTCCTCCTGCCTTGGTGGTATATCATGGACGTATGGACCAAATTCTTGAATAGTGTAAGCTACAACAGAGTCACATGAATCTGGAGTTGATCTCCTTTCTGTGAAAGGTACCATCCTCTGCAGGAGTAGGGTGATCTGGGCTACCACTTCTGTGCTAAAAGAAAACACCCTTAGGAGAGCACAAATGAAAGAGCTCCTTTGCTCACACAGTCGCTGTAAATAAAACCAGAACACCTGCACTTCTGGGTTTGGTGACAGCATATTAGGAATATGGTAAGGAGGGAGATGTTGCAGCTTGCATTGGTGGCTGGTTGGAGGGAGGCTGTGGTGGCAGGGTGAAAGGCACCCTGCATCCAGCCCTCCTTCAGTCCCCTCACTATCTGCCACTGTTGCAATCTCCATCAGCTGGCCTCAGGGATGGGACAGTCGCATCCTCATTTCTGCAGCTGAAGCTGCTGTTAAAGGGGCAAGAGCTGGATGCATGTATGTTATCTCCTTTCTGGCCTCCATCTGGGCTCCAGCAGGAAACATTGGAGACACCAGCAGAAGAAATACAGCAGGTGAACCTTCTCCACCATGAAGATAAAAAGGTAAAGGTTTCCCCACGACAGTACGGTCTAGTCGTGACCAACTGTAGGGGGCGGTGCTCACATCCGTTTCTAAGCCAAAGAGCCGGCGTTTGTCCTAGGACAAGCTTCCGTGATTATGTGGCCAGCATGACTATATGCCGTAGCACACGGAATGCCGTTTACCTTCCCACCGAAGCAGTACCTATTTATCTACTCTCATTTTTAGGTGCTTTTGAACTGCTAGGTTGGCAGGAGCTGGGACAAGCAACAGGAGCTCACTCCGTTGCATGGTCTCACGCTGCCAACCCTCCAGTCAACAGCTTGGCGGTTTAACCCGCAGCGCCACCACGTCCCACTTGCCATGAAGATGCAGTCATGCAAAAGCTTTACTTCACCTCTTGTGCACAGTGGCATAGAGTGCGGCCCATCCCGGGTGCACCCTCACAGCAGCAGCTGTGGTGACGTTCAGCTGGCTCCTCTTAATCTTGTTTGCCGAACACAAAGATCAGGAGGCCACGTCTTCCGGGAGAACCCAGAAGTGGTGTCACAGTATTGTGTGATGCTCCAATATCATGTGATGATGTCACAATGTTGCTTGATGGCATGTCATCGCCCTGGGCACCACGGCCCCTGGCCACGCCATTGCTTCTGCTGCATCTGGCAAAGGTATCAGGACCCTGCAAGGAAAAGGCAGAAGCAATCCCAGTCCTCCTCCTCCTCTTCCTTGTCTCTCCATCCAAGCAAAATTGGACTTATGCAAGGTTGTTCTGGGCAGCTTAAAAGACAAGGCTGTCCAAGGTCATGGAAGCAAAGAACTCTAAACCAATTATACATTTCCCCTAAACATCACCTTGCATTTGAAATCGTATTTATGCTGGCCTTCTTGGTTTGAAAACAGGATATAGACAGAGGGTCTGGTTTTAGACACAGCATTGTTAATCCACATCGCCTTTGTGCTCATTTTCACTTTTTAAGCTTGGAATTTCCACAGTAGGTAGTCAGGGCCAACAACAACTTTTAAGATTGTTGGGGGTTTTTAGGCGGTGCTCACTCAGCGTGTAGAAAAAAGAAAATTTCCTTTTGCCAAATAAATCCTTACGTCAATGCAAAAAAAGCAGCATGGACCTGTCAAAGATAAGCACTTAGATGTTTGATTGACCTTAATTTAATTCCTTCCCATTGCAAGGCGTTACTAAATGGGAACATAAATAGAAACCTACTCGCTGAATCAGACCCAAGGTGCCATCCAGTCCAGAATCCTGCTTCCCACAATGGCTCATCAGATGATCCGAGAAATGGGTCGTCGGGACATGAGAGCCTCAACTTTTCCTCCTGTTACTGCCCAGAAGTTGGCATTCAACTGCCTCTGAAGCTGGAGGCTCTTTATAGCTAGAACGGCTAGTAGCCATTAATGAGGCTTGCTTCACTGGTTGTTTATTTTTATTGATTATTTTTACTGATTTTTATTGCTTTGAGCTGTCTTGTCAGAGTTTGGAAAGGTGGGCTATACCCAGTGATGTCATGCAGGGGGAACACGGGGGAACTTGAACTGAGTTAAAATTAGGGCTGACTCCGCCCACTTCACTCTCCCTCCTCCCCCCTCCCAATTCCTCTGCAAAGAGCTTTTCTTCTTGGTTGGCCGGCACTTAGAGGGTTAAAGGGAGCGACTCCAGATTCCTAGGGGGGCGAAGGCAGTGATGTCATTCAGGGGGAACGAACCAGAACGGGCGTTCCGGAACCTCCGTGGCTGGTTCCGGGTTCCCGACAAGTGCCAATCAAAAGTGAGTCCCTGTTCCTAAATCATTTGAATGACACCGCTGGCTATACCTCTTCTTTTATAAAATGTGTAGGAACAGTGCCGCAATCCTCTGGTCATTTTGATTATCTATTTTTTTGTCCCTTTTCCAACTATATAAAATCTTTTGTTAGATGAGGTGGCCATCTAGGTGCTTCTATCTGGCTGGATCATTCCCACGATTTTTACTGCATAATCCAACGTTTGTCTACTCAGAAGTGAATCCCCTTGAATTCAGCTGGGCTTACTTCCAAGTAATTATAGAAAATGCTGCCTTTTTTCACCTCTGTGCAAATTAATCTAGGTTTGTTCAAGTGACTTCTTATCACTGTTACATTTGACATTAGGGGGAACAAAATGTGCACATGCCCTTATGTTGAAGAGACCTTGAAAGAACATAAAAGCTGCAATCCTATCCACACTTTCCTGGGAGTAAGTCCCACTGAACACAATAGGATTTACTTCTGAGTAGACATGCATAGGATTGTGCCCTAAATCAAAGTGGTTTGGCAAGTTCATACACACCAGCATTCATGTGATAATTGCAGTTTGTACTTGATAGACAACAATCCCCCCAACTGTCATCTGTGAGTCATCACTAAAGACCCTTGTTCCTTATCACAACAGAAAAGTATCCATCCCAACCACAAAAGCCAGCTTAAGATGTGAAAAGCCTTGTAGGGTGGCTATCACTTATCTTCTGATGGCAATTTCTTAAAACAGGTTACATGAATTTCTCCAAAGTTCAATTGATTCATTTCCCATTGAAACCAATGCTTACATGTGATTGGAGTTCCATGCTCTTATTCTGGCAAATCTGAACAGTTCAGTCATTCTCCATTGCACTGGGGCAAAATGAGAAAGACTACAATACTCTGCACACTTACTTGGGAGTAAGTCCCCGTGATCTCATTGGGACTCATTTTTGAGTAAACATGCATATGTTCAGTGGTGTGTCTAGCCCATGTGCTGCCCGGAGTCACAGGAAAATTTGCTCCCCCCCCAATCCGCCACAGCGCACTCATTCCTCCTCCCCCTTCCCCCAAAAACCTTACCACTGGCCAGTGCTGGCCAGCCTTCTGCTGAGACCAAGAACCAGCACTTCCATGGGCCCTGTAAAGCACATTCGTGACACTTAGAGCCTGTGGTACGAGTGTACCACCAATGACAGAGCCCTCAGGCTTGGGTTTTCGAAGGCTACAATCCTATGCCCACTTTCCTGGGAGTAGGCTCCATTGAGCACAGTGGGACTTCCTTTTGAATAGACCTGCATAGGATTGGGCTGTAAACCTTTTACATACTTTGTCTAGGGATTTTAATAGAATGCCTAAACCTATGAAACCTTACTAAGCCTACGCAACTGAAGTATAAAACTAGGAAATGTTGTTGTGTAAAGAAAAATTTTCAGTGCAATTAAAAATATCATACTGGTTCAGACTGCTGCAATAAATAGAAAACTAAAATGATGCAATGGGCATAAGAATATTTTTACGTAATTTAGGCTTAGAGACCAGTTTGTTAATACCAGTTTGTTAATAAAATTTTAGGTTTCAACTGGTTAATAAAGTATCCTGTCTGTTGTCTATTAAATTATGCTTAGCCCCCAAAAAGATAGACATTCTATAGAACACCTAGGCATGCTATACAATTCCTAGATATAGTATGCAAAGTCAAAACAAAACAAGCTTATTTCATTTGCCAAAAAGAAGAGTAGGCATTTATAGAATACCTAGGCAATCTATACAACCCTAGAGGTTGTAAGGTCAGAATGAAATAAGCCTCTTTCATATTTTGCCAGGCATTCTATAGAATGCCTGACTTTTACGCAATGCCTGTAACAAATATACTTGAACTTATCTTCAGGGGCACAGAATATCCAGTCATGCTGGTTTACAGAACTATTCTCAGCATGCTTACTCAGAATGAGTAAGCCCAATGAGGTTTACTCTGTAATACATGCGTTTAGCATTGTGCTGCTGATTATTCTCATTATTAATACAGAGATGGAAAATAGCTGACTACGGCTGAGTACTGGTATCCCAGCCAGTAATTTTACGTTTCCAAATGAAGCATACGAAGTAGCACCGCTATATTATATTGCTACAAAAACATTCTTCATCATTAATTAATACATGTGTTTGTTCTCCTATCAGTAGAAAAAGCCATCTTTATTCTCCAGTTCCTACTATGGCTAATTGAAGTTGGCATACAGAATTTTGCCTTGACAAACTCTGCCCACAAAGGTTTTCTGCTTGACTGAAACAGAGTCCTCATATGAACTGTCCATAATAATTATGGACTGGTACAAATCCTGTATTTCAGTGGTTCCCAATTTCTTTTGACTCCCTTGACCTACAGGGCCATTGGCTGTGGCTCCCCATTAGGGCATCAATTGTATAGGGCAGTTTTTCATAAGGATTCCATGATTCCCCTGGCTGGCTCACAGCTCACAGCTAGAGAGAGAGAGACAGAGAGCGAGAGAGCTGTGATATATATATATATATATATATATATATATATATAAATGGGCGCTGCTGTATATGAGTGATGGCGTAATGGGGAGCCACAGCCAATGGCCCTGTAGGTCAAGGGAGTCAAAA
>JAJKFI010000065.1:5617148-5639200 GCA_029204185.1 Lerista edwardsae
CACACACACACACACACACACACACACCACCTAGCCACCACCTAGAGCCACCAAGTGATTCAAAAAGAAAGAAGGGAACAGAACAGAACAGGAAATGTGGAGGAGAGGAGAAGAATGCTGGTAGCCTAGAGTGCCTCCAGCCCATCACTCTAGTTTCAACCTTCTTCCCCTTTTCCCATTCCAATCTGAACAGCAGTGGGCACCCCCACCATCTGCCCTTGAACCAGTCCATAGGCCATTTGTGTTCTGTGAGCAGAAAGACCAAAGGCAGTAGAGGACAGAGATCCTGTACATTCAGTAGGTGGATGCAGCTTTTCTTAGTCTTACAGTTCCATCACATTACAAGTTAGATAAGCTAAAATTACCTCCTCTGTACAATGATAAAAGTACAGGAGTGTTCTCTGGTCGCTAAAGTGGCACAGAATTTTACGGAAACCTGCTCCTTTGCCCTTAACTGTTAACATTGGCAGGTAAATAATCATTATTTCCATGTTCTGAGAAGCATCACCTGCTTTCTGCAGGTGACATTCCTGTTGAAGGCACAAGAGTAGTACAGAGTATTTTTGATCTATTGGCAAACCTTATAATCACATTGTTTTGTCTTCCTGTTTTTCACTCCTTCCACGTTCCATTTTGATATTAGGAGATTGCCTTTATTTATGGGTGGGAGTGGAAGTTTATTAGAAGATTGAAGATAGTTGTCCAGACATAAGAAGGGGATTTTCACACATTCCAGCCAAGAGACAAGACTTGTTGGAGGATTCAGTTTCAGTCTTTGCATGAAACTGGGGGGGGGCACAGCTAATAGGGTTGCCAGTGTTTCAAGCAGCCTCTGAGGCTGTGCCTTTAACAACAAATTCTTCAGACGGTAGGAGGTGATCACATTTCGTAGCACACTGTGAAAAACTTTTCCTTCTGATTGCTCTGGAGGTCATTAGGGACTGAAGGTACAAGAGCAAACCAGTCCATTTTTCTTGATCAGTTGATCTACAAACTACAGTAAAAAGAAACACATATCCAGAATGAGGGGAAATCTCAGTTTCTGTTTCCCCACAGATAGCTCTGTTTCCTGATTCCATTCCGTGTTATTTCTTATAAGTCCTGGTTCTGAATCTTGAAAGTAAAATAAAACAGGGGTATTACCTGGGAGTACATTCTGGGATACACTACAGCATTTGGGGCTCTTCAGAAGAAAAAAAAAGTGACTGAGGGGGGACATGATTGAGATGTATAAAATTATGCATGGGATGGCTAGAGGGATATTATTTTCCTTCTCATACAACACCAGAACCAGGGGACAGCCACTGAAATTGAGTGGCGGGAGAGTTAGAACAAAGAAAATATTTATTTACCCAGCATGTAATTAATCTGTGGAACTCCTTGCCACAATATGGGGTGATGTCACCTTGCCTAGAAGCCTTTCAAAGGAGATTGGATGGATTTATGGAGAAAAGGTTCATCACAGGTTACACGCCACGATGCGTATATGTAACCTCTTGGTTTTAGAAGTAGGCTACCTACCTCAGAATGCCAGTTGCAAGTGAGTGGTAACAGGATACAGATTGTCTTGTGTGTTCCCTAAGGCATCTGGTTTCCACTGTGAGATACAGGAAGCTGGACTAGACGGGCCCTTGGCCTGATCCAGTGGGGCTCTTCTTATGATGTTATCAGTTGATCTGATATGATGAGAAAATTCAAATGCCCCATCTTGGGAAAAGAAGCTTGGAAGGAAAATAGCATGTCTAGGTTTAACATTTTAATACAGGCTTGCTCTAGAATCCACTGCAGTTCCATTCCGTAGATTCCTGAAACTGGGATACTGGGGTGCCTTTTTAAAGCTAAGGGAACATCAATGGTTTTGCTGCAACAAGGTAAAAAAAAGAGATGTGTTTAATGTTCCCCTATCTTTTTTAATAGGCCTCCTAGTATCCATAGTAACCGTGGATAATTGAAACTGTGGATACCAGTGGATATCAGTGGATGCCAGTGGATACACACACTGATATGTATCAGTGGATACTATTACACCTGTAATATGTACCAATTATCTGAGCATTCAAAGCACTACATCTCTAGGGCCCCAGCTGGAAAAAATGGAGAAGCTGGCCCAACTCTTGTGCTGTTATGAGCACAGTCTGAAAATCAACACAGTCACTCCAGGACAGCTCAAGCAAGAGCAAAAAAAATGTGGCAATCCTGATTGTATTAGTAATTTACCACGGAAGCTTGTCTTTGGACAAACGCCGGCTCTTCGGCTTAGAAACAAAGATGAGCACCTCTCCCTACAGTCAGTCACAACTAAACCATTCGGTCGTGAGGAAACCTTTACCCTTTTTTAGTGGTAGTTGGCTGGTGGTAGTATCCCTTTGCAGGGGGAGCTGCAAGTCTGGGGGCTTCCCAGTTTGTGATTGGTGCACATAAATGAGAAGAATCTGCCCTGTGCTGAGTCAGATCTTTAGAATCAGTACCAGACCAGCTAGCCTGATATTGTCCATGCTGGTGGCTCTCTGAGATTCCAGGCTGCTTTTTGTTGCCCCACCTGGAGATGTTGGAGTTTGAATGGTTCAAGTTGAACCTGAGACCTTCTGTATGTGAAGCATGTGCTCCATCCACTGAGATACAGCTCCTGCCCTTAAAGCCTTACACAGTGTCCGTGGGCAGGAGGTGTGGACAGATGGTTGAGCTGCCCATACTGCCTGAAGCTAAGCAGGAGAATCTGTGGTCTTGTTTTCCGGTGGGAGATGGAATGTTTGGCTTTGATAAGCTGCTGTACCCACTGTGGCAGGAGGGAGCTGCTGTTGAGTTGATTAGTCACCACAAGTGAGAGTGCAGGGGATTGTGTAAGAAGGCCAGCCAATGAAAGGCCTGTCCAGGCTTGAATTATGATTGCCTGCTGAAGCTCTAGGGCACACAGCCAGAGGAGAGAACCACACTGTGAAGGCAACAACTGGGACTGATGTTTCATTTAATCCCATAATACTGTATATTTACAAATCAATCAATCAAATGTATTTAGATACGGCTTTTCAACAAAAAGTTCACAAAGCAGTTTTCAGGCAAAAAATAATTAGAAGTTCAATGGCTCCCTGTCCCAAAAGGGCTCACAACCTACAACATAGATTTCCCCTACAATGTAGGGGAAATTGTACAGTGTATATTTACAAACGTATATTTATGTACAAAAGTACAAATTGTACTGTATATTTACAAATGCATATTTACTGTATACAAAACTCATTGAAAAATGGTGGTTTAGACTAGCCTGCTCATGTAAGCCACCTTGGGCATTTGCTTCGGCATGGGAAAGGTGGGGTATAAATTCTTCAAATTAAATAAATAAATTTAGGCTCAGTATATACATGTATAAAATTGGGCGTTCGTGTTCTTTGGCTGCGCTCCTGTGCGCATTGACTGGGGAGGAAGCCCCAGTGATTAACACAATCTAGTTCTGAGTAGATGCATATAGGACACTAGGGAATATAGGAAACTCTTAGTTTCCTAGATTGGACCCTAACATTACTTCTCACAGTGTGCTACAAAACTACGGAATGGTCCCTTTTCCCTGGTATGTAAATGTGTTCGCTATGTCTTTTCTCCCCCAGATCTGAGCTCATCTCAGAGTGGCATTGCCTTTCGCATGTTTTTCCTACTCTTCTGGATGACTGTTTTAGAAAAGTCCGAGACATAACTCAGGAAGCAGCAGTGAGTCGCCAGCACCAGCGTCTGGCTCTTCAAAGGTGGGGGGGCTCACTTTTTCTTCCCTCTCCTCTTGTGGAGATCCCCTCCATGGAAATTCCAACTTTCCCACCCCTTTCCCCGCAATCCCTTTATAAAGGAAGAGTTTGTGGCTCATTTCGCTAGTTTCTCTCTCGGAGCAAACGTGTTCACATCCTTGGCTTTCCTCTAAGGAAAGGAAACTGAGTTGGAGGACTTCTTTCCTTTTTCCTCTCACTTTCACTCTCAAACTCAGTCGGGTGGAGAAATGACGACAGGGATTTCAGCAGCGCTGGGTCTTTTCCTCTTGGCCATGACTTGTGAGTATTTTTCTTCATTCATGCAGTCAAGCCTGAACTTTAGAGAGAGAATCTGCATTTTAGGATGTGTTGTTCTTCATTTCATTTCAGAAAAGATCTTCTTTAATGTCTGGTTGTATTGCTATGATTACAATTTTATGATTACGATAACGATTACAATTATGGTTGTCTGATATGCTTATACTCTCATTTGACTGACAAATTGATTTACAAGCATTGAACAGTTCATGCAATATGTCTATATTTTAATATGGTTTTGATATTTTAAAAGCGAGAGAGAAGAGAGCCTTACAATGCAATATTCTGTACACTTATACAGAATATTCTTGTTCTTAAATTACTTGTACAGAGGGACTTGATTTTGGGTAAACCATCACAGTAAGCCTCAGATAGCCTGATCCAGTCTGTATTTAACTAGAAACAAGTCTTGCTGAGGTCAATGATTGTAAATAAGTGTACATAAGGTTGGCATCCTAGTTCATATCTGCACATGATGTAATTCTCCGAAATCTGTTTTGCTTGCATGGGCAATCAATTAAGCGTTCAA
This sequence comes from Lerista edwardsae, assembly GCA_029204185.1. Taxonomy (NCBI): domain Eukaryota; kingdom Metazoa; phylum Chordata; class Lepidosauria; order Squamata; family Scincidae; genus Lerista; species Lerista edwardsae. Next base: position 5,621,730 of record JAJKFI010000065.1, read on the forward strand.
TATGGTTCCCGAAATGGATTTAATAACTTTTGAGTCAATTCATGTTCTGTCAGCTGTTTAAAAGAGTTAATGACAGATCTTCAGCTCCAGGAGTTCTAAAACACTACAGCCATGAACTTAAATGAGGATACCAGTATTAATTTAAGAACAAGAATCTAACAGAACCTGCACCCATTGATTACTCAGAAACAAGGCCCAATGAGTTAAATGGGTACATTCCCCAATACGCAGAAACAATTGCAGTCCTGGAATGGCAAAGTTAATTGTAATTGGTTAGAGTAAATATGGAAAGGTTATCTGTCAGTGCACTCCACCATCTGAACAGGTGAGCAAGTTGTATTGATTGCTCAATACAATTGATTAAATTGGCACTAAAAATCCAATTTAAATTCTAATATTCAGGTTTAAATGACTTGTGATTAGTGATCTACACTGTAAAACTCACATACGTTGGTCTTAACAATTATTAGACCAAGCTTGGTATCTACTTCCAAATGAATATTTCAGTCTTAGTGCCCAATCCTATGCAATTTCCTGTGCTGATGCAGCTGTGTCAGTGGGTCACACACTGCATTCTGGGGGGGGGGGGGAAGCCATAGAGTCCTCCAAAAGTTATGTTTGGTCCCTTATCTCAGGGCTGCATTGCAATTGCATTGCCACTGTGAGGTTGAATAGGATTGGGCCCTGCCCTCGTTAATCATCTAAATTCACTTGGGCACAATCCAGTTAAAGGTGCAATCCTGACCTGGAGTTAGGCCAGCACAGTTAAGCCTGCAAAGTTTGGCTGGCACAAGAGCCACTGTAAAGTGCATTTGGACCACTCTCGGAGTCAGGGAGGATGACGCACGTGCTGGTGCTGGCCTCTCTATGAGAGTGGTCCAAACATACTTTACAGTGTCCCTTGTGCTGGCCAAACTTACGCTGGCCTAATTCCAGGTTAGGATTGTGCTCTAAAATTACCTACAGCTACACTGAAAATAGTGGAATGGGATTTTCCTGCATTGGGCCCATAGCGCATCTCTCATATCAGTTGTATATAGGCAGCAATACCAGCTTCAGTGTATCCAAATGCTGCATCAGAGCTTCCGATTGTCTAAAGATTAATGCCTTCAGGTTCTTCAGACGTGTTGTATTTATAAGACAGGCAGCTAAACAATACAAAGAAAGCAGCTTTAGCTGTCTCATAGTATGTAGTGGACCTCAGTAAAGTAAAGCAGGAAGCCTGTTTGACTCGCATATTGTCTGTAAGGTGCTCCCCACCACATAGGCAAGAATAAGCTGAAACAGTAATTAGCAGGCACTAGTCTCTCTCCATGGACATCACCAGCAAAAAAAAATACCCTGACTGCAGGCAGGTTGCTGAGAATAGGCCCATGTAACCCATTTGGACATATGCCTGTTGCATGGTGGGGAGGAGCACCACAGAGGCACAGATAAGCCTATAATAAGTACCCCTGTAGGCACACCCTGAATATGATTTTCTTCTCTCTCTTTTTCAGCGCTTGCATTTGACGTGAAGGAAATTGTGCCAGGTCGCAAGGTTGCCGCGCAGATCGGCAAAGAGCTGGTTCTAAGTTGCCGCACAAGTGGCTGTGAGGGCGCCCCAACTTTCCTTTGGAGTGCCCAGCTGGACAATCCTTTAGGAGGGACTGTGCATGAGGAAGGGAGCAACTCCTTCTTAACAATGAAGCCTGTTACTTTTGCAAATGCACATCAGTACACCTGCACTGCGACTTGTGGCGAGGACAAAAGGCAAAAGAAAGTCCGGGTGGATGTTTACTGTAAGTATTAACATGGTAGTGCCATTTCTAATTCTTGATCTCCGCGCTCTGAAATAGCCACTCTTTGACTTATCGGTTAAAATACTGGGTGCAGATTTTTGAATCAGACAGGGCTCTTCTTCAGGCATCAAGAACTATAACGTTCAATAATAGTTCTTCCAAATACAGATATGGCCTCAGTTGCGCTGCTTCTTGTTAAAGCTGGCTGTATTAGAGGTGGACAATAAAACAATTTTCAGGACTCTTTGTTCATAGGAACTGCACAAGTCTTCTGCCAGAGAGGACACACTTGTGTGTAAAATTCTCCCTTTCCTGTCTCATTTCTCTCCAGTTGAGGCATGGATGTGGCTGACAAGCAGCCCAATAAAAAAAAGAAGAGGTCTAAACAATTCTGTGTTCAGGGCATAGCTTGAAATTTCAGTCTGAATTCTGTTGCCATTGACTAACCATCACTGAGCCTGAACTTTTCTTTTGGATTATTGCAGCATTCCTCGACAATCCGGTTATTGAGGTCATCAGCCCACTCATCCTTGGGAAGCAAGCTGAAGTCACTTGTAGTGTTCCTAATGTGTATCCTTCAGACCGTTTGGAGGTATCTCTAAAGATTGGAGAGAAACTCATTGGCGAAAGTGAATTTTTTGATGAGCCAGTTACCCAATCTTTACAGACAAAAAGTCTGAGAGCATTCTTCACTCCCACTAAGGGGGATATTGGAAAGGATATCACATGCATTGCTGAGCTGCCAATCGATGACATGGAGTTTGAACCCAAGAAGAGGCAAACCACTCACAGACTTAATATAGCTGGTAAGTACATGGAGATAATGGACTTCTAAGGGCTTCTGATTAAACCTCTAACAGGGTAATCCTATGCATGTCTGCTCAACAGTAAGCCCCATTGAGTTCAGTGGGACTTAATTCTGGGTAAGTAGTCAACATTAATGTACTTGTCATCAGGAGTTCCATACAAATATAGAATCCAGCAAAAAAAAAAACAACTAAAACCCATATCATAACAGTATAAAGCACCTTCCTTTTGGATGGTGAGACTGTTGTAATTAAATCTGATGATAAGATAGTTAATCAAAACCACTAATTTTGTTTATTTTTTCAGTTTTTTCATCAACTACCCCACCATCAAAAATTTCATCATCAACTACCCCACCGGCAACAATTTCATCATCAACTACCCCACTGTCAACTGTCTCAACATCAACTACACAACCATCAACGATCTCATCATCAACTACCCCACCGTCAACAATCTCAACATCAACTACCACATCGTCAACAATCTCAACATCAACTACACAACCGTCAACGATCTCATCATCAACTACCCCATTGTCAACAATCTCACCATCAACTACTCAACCGTCAACCATCTCATCATCAACTACCCCACCATCAACAATCTCAACATCAACTTATCAACCAGAACATATTACAGAGAAGGAAGATTTCACTATTCCCAGTACACCTTATAGTGCTCCACATCAAAAGGAAGATGAAACATCTGCAGCAGCAGAAGGCACGAACTTCATGTACAGAACACTGCAAAATGATACCACATATGCAGTGAGTGTGGTTGATGACATCACAAGTGGCACAGAGGAGGTCATAATCATAGGTAGGTGATTTTGCTGAACTGATGCATAGCCACACTGAACACTTTTCTTCACAACTGTTCTTGTCTGTCCTTTTTTCAAGTATCTCAGAGCAGCAGTAGCATCCCTAGAGGGGGAGGCGAGGCGAGGCACTAGGTTTTGCAAGGCATCTTACCTTGCCATGTAAACTGCTCTTCTCCCTTGCCATTGTAGCCATTCCAGGCTGCGGAAGCAATGAGGAAGAGATGCCTCTGCATTGCATTTGCAGCTTGGAATGGATACGATGGTGAGGGAGAGGAGTGGTTTACACAGAAAGGTAAGGTGCCTTGCAAAACATAGTGCTACACCTCCCCTCTAGGGACATTACTGTAGAGCGGCATACAAGGGCCCCATTTCCAACAATCCTGCAGGATAAATTAGGCTGAAAAATAATAATTGGCTGGAGATGTCACAGAGTCAGAGCGCAATCCTAACTTGGAGTTAGGCTGGCACAGTTAGGCCAGCAAAGTTTGCCCAGCACAAAGGACACCGTAAAGTATGTTTGGACCACTCTCAGAGTCAGAGAGGCCAGCACACAGACGTGTGCCATTCTCCTGACTCTGTGAGTAGTCCAAACACACTTTACGGTGGCCCTTGTGCCGGCCAAACATTGCTGGCCTAACTGTGCTGGCCTAACTCCAGGTTAGGATTGTGCCTTGAGACTTGTAACTGAGCTTCATTGAGAAATAATCAATTTTAACACACTTCTCACCTCTAGCATATGCACTGAAGACATCTTGGCAATTGATACAGGGCATGATAGGAACAGCTACTGTAAGCACTTTGGAGATGCAAGTTTCCCAGCTTGCATTTATAACACAACAAAAAAATACATGGAAAGAAGTTCTTAATTAACTACAAATGTCAATGAACATGCATGGTGGGGTAGGCACAGGAGAGGCACATGTGTAGCTGGAAAGGTAGGCATTCTGCTCTGGCGCGCAATTAATACACATAGGGTGACAGAGAAAATGAGCATAATAATGAAAACATGAAACCATAATAAAAGACAGGAGAGGGATGCAGTTTTCAGCAGGGACTTTTTTTTCCTTCAGATAACATTTCTGAATACTATACCACAAGCGGTTGGGTGGAAAATTCAGAATGGGAAAAAAATGTTTCATATAGTGGTGTTTTTCTTAGTATAGCTCTGCAAATGTAGTAGTTAGCATCATTCACTCAACTGCTTCTTATTTTTGCAGCCAGAAAGGAAGAACTGGATTACTTAATGACCGGCGTCATTGCAGCTGCTTCTTTAGTCACAGTGGCAGGTCCGGTGGCAGCCATATTGCTTTACATTTCGAGGAAGACAAAGATCAATGGATCCTACAGTCTCGTAAACTCACCAGAAGCAAAAGTGTAAAGAGAAGAGCAACACCACATGTTCTGTGAGTTTATTGAGTGGACAATCTCATGTTTGGTTCCAAACGCTTGATGGCTTTCTCGCCAGACTTCCTACATTGATTGCCCCTGCTTCGGAAAGGACAGACATCAAAATTATGCACTTTAACAAGAACTTCAATGTTTATAATTTATACAAATTGGAGGTGGGGATGCTGCTTCTCATCAACAGTCAAAATCCTGAAAGCATTAGGTCTTCGCTGTATATAGTATATAATTTACTGAGCATATATACCATAAATATAAATGCACAGGGTTGGAAATAAATTTGAGAACAGTTCTATTACTTCTGTATATATAAACATTAATTTATAAGTAATAGACCATAGCTGGACTGTTCAGAAAGCAATATAATTTGTTATATTCTGGAGTTTTCTTCTTGTGTGGGCACAATCCAGTAAATATTTTTAAGCAGGCACATAGTTCTTCCACTGAGATAGATAGTACTCAAAGTGTATAACATTGGCTGGCAGGATTATATTAATAATAATGGCCCCAGGTTCCATCCTCCATCCTCATTTGCAGTTGCATAATTCTAGCATGTGTAAGAAATGAAGCCAGTATGAGCTGTTTTGTGAGGAGGACCACAAAATTCAGACAGAGAATTCCTCACAGTTCCCAGAATTCCCAACGTGCTATTAAACAGACATTTGTCAATAACATACTTATGCCTGTGGCCTCATTCTAAGGCTGCAGTCTTGTGTGCATATCCTGGAGTATAAGCCCCCCCCCCACTGCACTCAGTGGGACAGACTACTGTGCAATCCTATGCATGCCTACTCAGAAGCAAGTTCCATTGTGTCTGATGCTGTTTATTCCTAGGAAAATGTGTATAGCATTGCAGCATGACTTACTTCTGAATAAATATGCTTGTTTAACATCCGGTGGCACTGAATCCATCACATATGAGAGGGAAGCAATCTTGCACACAGGAAAAATGAAATGGGCTTTAAAATTATCTTATGAAATTATCTCAGCTATATTTAAACAACAACTAACTGCACATCATATATGTGAAAAGACCACCAGATAGTTTACTGGATTTCCTCCAGAGAGGGCATGTTCTCACTTTTAAGAATATTCTGACGTTGATACCCCAAGTTCATGTTGTTGGTACTTTTACTTCATGTACAATAATATTTAAATCTGTTTGAAGTACAGAGTTTTTTACTGTGAAATATTTGTGTTTGTATTTCCTCTGTTCCTGTTGGTTAATTCTTGTTTTCTGGATGGCAAGATAGCCAGAACGCTGTAACCATGTAAATAAATAAATAAATAAATAAATATTTATAAATAAATAAATAAATAAATAAATAAATAATACTCCACTTGTTTTACAAGATGTGTTGTGTCCTGTTGAGCTTGCTGAAAAACTGGATCTAATTCATTCGCAAACATTCCCTCTTTACATTTTGGCCTTATCTTACCCATCAGAACATTAGTGAGGGAGGGGGAAAAGTTGTGGCTTCACTGGGTGTCCACTCACACCTGCCCTGAGGTAGCTAGACTGGCAGCATTATCAAAATGTACACAGGAGGTGAGAGTTAAATTATATGTGAATTGGGTTGGAGGGTGATGAACGGTGAGAGAATATAGAGAAAATCTCCCATTAGAACTCCCAGACGGTCCAAACATCACCAGTTGTCTGGTAATTTTTCCCCCCCAGTGATGTTTAATGCCATCCTTACTGTGAGGTGAAGAACGTAATTAAACTGTGGAACTCCTTGCCAGAAGAGGTGGTGGCATCTGGCCTAGGTGCCTTTCAAAAGGGGACTAGACAGATTTCTGGAAGAAAAGTCCATCACAGCTACAGACCATGATGGATAGGGCAGCCTCCATACTTTAGAACTAATTTACCTCAGAATGCCAGATGCAAGGGAGTGTCAATGAGATGCAGGTATCTAGTTGTCTTGTGTACTCCCTGAGGCATCTGGTGGGCCTCTGTGAAACACAGAAAGCTGGATTAGATGAGCCTTTAGCCAGATCCAGTAGGGCTCTTCTTATGTGCACATAAGGCAGCAGATATTGGCTGCTATGGGAGCGCTGGTGGCATGACGGAGTGCCACCTGATCTCAGGTCCGCTGACTCAGCACTAAATAAAAACAGCTTTACCTTGCTCCTCGTGACACATTTGAACCTGGAAATTTGGTATGTCAGAGTTTCACAGTTGTGCCCTTGAGGCCCAAAGCCTAACCAACTTTCCAGCACTGACATAGCTGTGCCAATGGGGCATGTGCTGCATTCTGTAGTGGAATAGTAGTAACAGAGGCCTCCTCAAGGTAAGGGAATGTGTGTTCCTTTACCTCAGAGCTGCATTGCCCTTACCCAGAAAGCTGTGTCAGAAAGTTGGTTAGGATTGCACCCTGAGCGACTTGCAATCTGCCACTGATGCAACCCCTTCAACCAGGCTGCGTGGTTTGGCAGAGACGGTATGGAAGGATGGGACGTTTTCAGTTGTTCTCATGTTATTGTCAATATTTGTAATGTGGGAGGGGGCTCCATTTGGATTGTTTGTCTGAATTGGCTAAAATAGTTAGAGACTTCACAACTGTAGCTGAACTTCGACCAATAATTACTTTCATCCATTGGGGAGAAATCAAATATTTAAAGAATACATTATGTGATTATTATACTGTATTAGGAACTCTAAATACCAAATCAGCCACTAAAAAGGATTGAGGCTTGCCTGCAATTACTACCAGAGCATGTTGCACTCCCTTCCATTTCTACAGTCATTTGCTAGGCACATGCTCATTGTGTACGTAGTGTGTATAAGGGGTTAGTTGCCTGCCAAATAAGTTTGTTCTAGCAATTCACTTTGAGACTTTGAAGGGGGAAAACCTTGGGCTATTAGTTACACAGGCCCTGCAAAAATCATTTTCAATAAAGTGAAAACAATGTTGTTGTTGTTGTTGTTCAGTCGCTAAGTTGTGTCCAACTCCTCACGACCCTATGGACCACAGCACGCCAGGCCTCCCTGTCCTCCACTAGCTTTCGGAATTCTCCCAATTTCATGTTCATCGCTTCGGTGACACTATCTAACCCTCTTGTCTTCCATCTTTCCCAGCATGAGGGTCTTTTCTAAAGAGTCCTCTCTTCTCATGAAGTGGCCAAAGTATTTGAGCTTCAGCTTCAGGATTTGTCCTTCCAGGGAACAATCAGGCTCGACTTCCTGTGGGATTGACCGATGGGATCTCCTTGCAGTCCAAGGGACTCTCAAGAGTCTTCTCCAACACCATAATTCAAAAGCATCTATTCTTCGGTGCTCTGCCTTCCTTATGGTCCAGCTCTCACAGCCATACATTGCTACTGGGAAAACCATAGTTCGCATTTAACTATGCGAACCTTTGTTGGCAGTGTGATGGAAAACAATGTTACCAAGTCTCAAAATTAAACAATATTGTATTCATTCTTTGCTATTGGATATTGATGCTTATGTCTGTGAACATTTGACAATTTTAGGGTGCAATCCTAACCTGCACTGGTTAGGAGCAAGCTGGAGTCTCCATAGGCAAGGGCTGTTTAGCAGGCGCAGGTCAGAGCACGCTGTGTGGTCCAAATCAGGGCCGTGGGTTTGGCGCACCCACTAGAATGCCCTCCCCTGCCCTGTTCCTCCCCCTCCCAGAAATGCCCCTGTCCTGGCAGCAAATAGGATAATCATTTTTCTAAATTAACCATCATATACCAATTTAAATAAGGGTGCAATCCTAACCTGCACTGGTAGTACAGCTAGGCCACAGTGGCTTGTGTTGTATCCAACACAGGTTGGGAGGCAGCTGGAGGTCACCTCGGGAAAGGGGGCATTTTCTCCTTCCTCCACATAATATTCCATGACACTAGTGGCCAAAACTGTGAAAACCTTGGTATGTATGAATAATACCATCATGTTAAATATCCTTGGAAAGGTCATCTAATGCAGAATGCAATGAAACAAACCAGAGTGTAATAGGCTCATCAGCCTAAGCTCCTTAGAAGAAGGATAGTATAAAAATGTGAGAATTATGAATGAATAATTTTGTCATATGGGGGATGTTAAAAATGTATGGGCCCCGAGTGTCAAGTGACCTATCTTCGCCACTATTGGGGAGATGACTGCAGGCTTGGGGGCAGCAGGAGAGGACACACTGCTGGGGTGAGGATGAGGGTTCCCCCCCCATTTTTCATTTTTTAAAAAGCCCAGGCATGCTGTCACTTCCTGTGGTGACATCACTTCTGGGGCATCATTTTGCCCTTGGCACTGGGCTACACTTTTATTAACTACTAGCCTTTTGTTACCCGGCGTTGCCCGGGGGACAAAGTATCCCCAGCTTCTATTAGAAGAAGGAATGAATACAGGGACAGAATCAAGCAAAGGAGCATAATGAAATTGTCACACTCACTGAACAATGTCTGCAGGTCCTGTGGTAGGATAGCACCGACGTGTGAGAAACAGGAAGAGGTGGCCAGTTAGCCCTCTGGAAATAGGTCCCTCTCAGATCCAACTGGGTGTTGGAACTCTCTGGATCATGCTCTTTCCAGCCTGGGCAACTCAGGCAGTGCAAAGCAGTTTCACTTTCGTTTCTGAGGTCTCTTCCTGTGTATCAGCTCAGTGAGTGCAATCCCAGCTCATGACCTGCAGAATCCTTTGTGACCACAGGGTGGCAGCACACTTTCACTCCAATACAATCCCCTCGCTGTCCCTCCCCCCCGGGGGCTGTAGAGGGGTCTGACCCCCGCAGTGTTTCCTTCCAGGCTGCAAGGTGTATTCCTGCCAAGTTTCGTGCGGAACAGTCCAGGCGTTCCCGAGCCTATGCATAACATACATACATACACACCCACATACATACACACAAACATACCCACGTCCGTTTTTATATATATAGATGCCACTGCAGCCCGTGTAAGCAGTGGCGTATCTACAGGGAGGGCAAAGCTCTAAGTTTTGCAAGGAGCCTGACCTTGCAGTGGAAATCACTCCTCTCCTGCACCGTTTTAGCCAATCCTCACAGGGAAAACCAACATCCTGGCATTGCTTACTGGCTACAGCAGCAAGGGAGAGGAGGGATTTACATGACAGGGTAAGGCTCCTTGCAAAACTTAGTGCTTTGCCCTCCCTATAGAAGCACCTCTGCGTGTAAGGCTGCCAGGGACAGCCTTGCACTGCCAATGCTCGATCCCACCCCCCTCTCGGTCCTGATCCGTTCCACCCTATGTCACCCAGAGACCCTCCTGCCCACCCCGGAGCACCCTCCTACCACCCTCTCCCCCTCTAAACTGTGCAGTGCAAATCTACCTTCCTCAGTCAACACAGGGACGGGATCCGGCACCAGAAGGCATGGGCAGGTATGCTGGGGAGGATATTCACACTGCAGAGCTTCTGTGGGGATGGTGGACTATTTGGATCACCTACCCTCAGAGACTTGTGGATCCAGTATGCCTCTAGAATGCGCTGGAAGATCTAGCCATTTCAGAAGCAAGCTTAGTGTTGGCCTGGTCAGTGGGTCAGACTTTAAGAATTGGAAATGTTGTCCCAGCTTTTCTAGACCAAACGACAAATTATCCAATCCATGGAGCTATAAGGGATATAAGGCAGTGGTGGGGTTCAAATAAATTAAGAACCGGTTCTATATCCTTCAGGGCAGCCTTCAGGGTGGCCGCTGCCTTTCTTCCCTCTCCCAACCTAAAATTAGCAACCGGTTCTGCAGAATAGATGAGAACTGGCTGAATTCCACCACTGATATAAGGGGTACACTATCTAGCAGGGTTCTGATTTTTTTTCCCTTGGCTGTCCTGCAAACCTTTATCCATATCCATCCCTAGGAACTGTAATTCCCTCAGTCAGGAAGGGCCAAATCCTACCCAATTTTTCAGCCCTAATGTAGCCATCCCAATGGGATGCGTTCTGCATTCTGTGGTAGTAGGGAAGTCATGGAGGCCTCCTCAAGGTAAGGGAACATTTGTTCCCTTACCTTGTTGCTACATTGTGGTTGCATCGGTACTGGAAAGTTGGATAGGATTGGGCCCTAAGTGAAAGCATCAACCCCTGAAGTGAAGTGAACCAGAAGATGAAAATTTGATGAATTGGCCAGTATTTCAACACTAGCTGGATTTTCTAGATAGTACATTGAACTGACAGAGTGCAGTGTGAGGAAATCTGTTCTGTATCTTTGCATGTTGTCAGCAGGAAGGAAAGCAAGGGGGGGCAAAAATTGGCAGTTCTCCCAGCAGAGTGAAGGTCTCTACTGAAAGTTTGAAGTCTAGGAAGAGTAATTGCCCTCTTTGGTACCATGCACTGACGAGTCATTTGCAATGATTCTTAAAACACTATCAGAAATGTTCCAGCCACTATGTCCACAATATCAAGAGCTCTGAATGAATGAAAACTGGGAATTGTCAGAAAAATTTCACATTTCATTTTACACGAAGTGCACAATCCTAACCTGGAGTTAGGCTGACACAGTTAGACCAGCAAAGTTTGGCTGGCACAAGGGACAACATAAAGTATGTTTGAACCACTCTTGGAGTCAGAGAGGATGGCACACAGAGGTGCGACATCCTCCCTGACTCAGAGAGTGGTCTGAATGTGCTTTACGGTGGTCCTTGTGCCACCCAAACTTTGCTGGCCTAACTTTAGGTTAGGATTGCTCTCTACGATAACTAAGCCCTGATGAAGGCTCTATTTTTTCCACATTGATCTGTGGAAGGACAGGCCTCACTCACAAAGTCGGACAGTAAAGCTTTGGCTCAGAGTAAATTCCCCCACCCCACCTGTTAATAGCCGTAGATGACCCATACCATAACATTCATTCAAATCACCATGGCAACTGCAGTGCTGTCATGGGTGCCTGACAAATTCTAAAACTGTCTTCCAGTCTCCTTTTTCGGTAAGGCTGATTCTGGTTACCAGTTCATTCATTCCTCCCTGCATGTGAATATGAGGTGCCTTCTGTGAGGTATGCAGAGGATCCGCAAGGCTCAGTCTGGAACCCAGAGGAATAATGTACACCCTGACGCCCAAGGCAGTGATGTCTCAACGTCATGTTACATTGTGACATCACTTCCAGGTTCTCCCTGGAGGAGGGATCGCTTGCTGTGTTGGCTTCGCACCCCACTCATGTGGAGGCTCTCTTTTCAAGGGGAACAGGGGCACACAGGTGCCAGCGCCTCCTTCGTAACTAGGGCAGAGCCTGAGGGGCAGTCCTATGAGGGAACATTTGTCCCTTACCCTATGTCGCGCCCCAGCAGCCTCTATTGGTCTACTCGGATCTGGATCAGCTCAACTGCTAGCGCAGATCTGAGTAGCCCCGTGTAGGGCTTGTACACCTGGGATGGGGGATAGGATCCAGCAGCAGCCTCTGCTGCTGTCCCCACCCCCTGAAACGCCCTCCTCCCTGCCCTCCCCAGACCAGTTTCACTCCTTCCCGCCATCCTCCAGCCCATCCCCTGCCTTGGAATTGCCCCCACGTCACTCGGCATTGTCAGCTCCCAACCAGCACAGAGGCCCAGCCCCTCCCTCCTTCTGGCTGCCGTGAAGCGATTTATGGCACATTTGCAATGACAGCATGCAAGACTGGCACTGCCACAGAGCAGGACTGGGCTGTTAATTTCAATTTCTTTCGGAGTAATTCTGGTGAATTGCTTTGTCCCTTGCTGTGCTTTTGTTGGGATACTAAAACATGTCTCAAAAATTGTACCATCAAAAATTGTGAGTTTGGGATCAGCTATGTAAGTTCTTTGACTTACCGCACCACCAGTGTATGTTTGAATTCCTCTCCCCCCGTCCAAATCAAAAGCACAAACGGTTACTTTTGAGAGCCACTTAAAGGGGGTCTCCCTGAGATATCTATGCACAAGAGAGTGTCTGTGAGAAGACTGACACTAAAGAAGGGAAAGCCACTTTCAGTATCATATTGGAATATGCTGGAATGACAATCATGTGATTTGGAGCTGATATATTCCATATTCAAGTGGCAGAATGCTCTCTGTGTGTGTTTTTTTTTAATCTTCACAAACTCAAAAATCTATAGGCCCAAATGCCAGTACAAGGGACTTTGTGTGCATACATAAGATGCAGGTTTACTTATGTGCTTATTTTGATCAATAAGAAGCTCTGGTTGATAGCCTGGGTCAATCCTAGGTTTGAAATATGAAGAGTGTTTTTTTTTGTTTTTGTCGTCATCAGTTGTATTAGAAAGAAGATGTAAAGATGTAAAGTGTAAAGAACTAGAATAAAACCCTGATCCAGTTATTCCTCTCCTCTGTATGTTAGTATATGGGCAGTAGCATCGTCAAGGGGAGGGCACACCACACTGCTGTCAAAGCCAGTCTTATAGTTTATTACTCTTGCTACTTCCATAGCAACCCAATCCTGAACTGCCTGGCTCCCATAGGAACAAAGGGAGCAAAATGGCTACCACTGCATCCTGCAGGATCTACAGCAGGATCTGCAGCAGCCATGGGAGTCTCCTAGGGGGAAAGGGACATTTATTCCCTTTCCTAGGGGAAAGCCCAGGCCTTAGCAATAGGACTTTTTGAGTCTCCACCGGCTGTTTTGCCAACGGAGACAAGAGTAACCCCATGTTGGGCTTCCTGGCCCAAGGCAGGGCATAGGATCCAGCAGTGGAAGCCACGGCCAGGTCCCACCTCTCACACCGACCCAATTCCCCGCTCCTTCCACCCAGTTCCTCCCCCTCCCTGCTTCTCTCCCTTCCTGAATGCACTTGCTGATTGATCATCTGTGCTGCTGGAGCACCCTTGGCCCTTTTCCTTGGCAGACGCCAGGCGCTAATTTGCACCGGCCTAGTGCCAGAGCTCCTTCCTCCCATGGCATTGCAAATGTGCTTTACAGCATGTTAATGACAGTTTTAGCCAGCGGTGCACACATATTGCAGGTGATATGTGCCTTAGGATCAGGTGCTTAGTTTTGATGCTGCAATGGTATGTGACTGCATTTGGGGAAACGTTACATATCTGTACTTTTAACATGCTGCTATGTATATGTGTTTAACAATGATAGTCAATAGGGGCTTACTCCCAAGTAAGTGTGGATAGGATTGCAGCTTTTGGGATTTCTTTTTATTAAAAAAAAACAGATTGGCAACAGCTTGGGTGGGTTTAATTTTTAAACTTATACTTATTGTAAATTTTAATTGATTTGCTTTAATTTTGTAATATGAGGGGTTTAAATTTTTAAAAAAATTCCTACTTGATGATGTCACTTTCAGTTATGACATCACTTCCAGGTTAATGACATCACTTCCGGTGGGCCCCAACAGATTTTCATTCTAAAAAGTGGGTCTCAGTGCTAAAAGGTTTGAGAACCACTGTGTCACACAGAATAAGGTTGAAAACTGGTGTCGTCCAATTCTGGACCACGTCAAATGCAGGTGAGTGGGCAGGGATCTCAGGTTTCCATTCCTGCTTATGAAAAATTCCTTTCATGCAAAAAATCAGCACATATGAGAGCAAAGTTGATAGTGGATGTTGAGTCTGGCAGGAAGATGCAGAGCACAAACCAATCACAGCCATGTGGGAAATTTTTTAGCAACAAGGTCTCTGCCTCTGACAGCTTACCCATATTTCCAGCAGGGCAGAAGTTTAACCCTTAGGCTACTGCCGCTTAGCACAGACCTTTCCCTGATGTGTACAATATGAAAATAATTTCATACATGGGGGGGGGGGAGAATTCAAGACTATGACGTGCACACACACACACTCTGCAGTCTCAATTGGCACAACACAACATTTTTTACTTCATTTTGCATCCTATAACTCTGACAGTTAGAAACATCTTACAAATATAAATATGCTGATATGAGTGAAGATTTCATCTCCGTTTTAAGCAGTAGACAACAACAAGGAATAAATCACCTACAGCCTTCCATACCCCCTTTTGCAAAGGCATCCTTTGCCAAAGTCCTCAATTCATGTGGATCTCCCGAATATGAGCATTGAAGTCTAGTAGAGGCCCACAATCTGCTAACCACAAACTGTTCAGTTGCCCCTTTGTTCTGCCAGAACTCATCTCTTTTTAATAGAATGTTTCAAAGTTGAGCTGTGCAATCGTTCTCTTTTTCTTATTGTCACACCTTATCCGGTGTGACACAGCATGGCTCCAGTGACCACGGGGTATGTCAAACGTTTTTTATCCTTCCAACGTACAGCCTCCCTGGAATTGTTCCTCCATCATTGAAAGTATAAAGAAATGAGTTTTGCCTACTCCCAATGAGCTGGCTTGGCGCACATTCTTGACTGCCGCTCCCACTGCACATATCAGATCCGTGTTTCATCTCAGATTTGCACCCAAAGCATTTGTTTTTATGGCACTTTCTTCCAAGCTGTCCTCGCATTCTGCTACGTTGCCTTGTGTACACTGCATGCCTGGAGTGATGACGGAGATTCTTTCTGGCACTGAAAATGTAGGGGGAAATTCCTGTTTTCCAGGGTTGTGTTGGTTTTTTTAAAGTAATTTTTCAAACCTCACTCAGGACAAAAAATGTTGCAATATGGCTTTGAATTTTTTCAGAGAGGAATGAAAAGGATGGGCTGTTCGGATGGACTGAGAAAAACAATTCAGGAGATTTTTACAAGTGTGAGGGCACCCATTCATGATTTGGGCTCAGAGCTTATCTGAAGAAATCGACACTATTGAGGGCGCAAGCCTAACCTGTGCTGGGACAGGCAGGCCAGCTGGCCTGCACTGTATCCAGCACAGGTTTGGAGGCCGCTGGAGTCTCCATGGGGCAAGGGGACATTCATCTCCTTGCCCTGGGGTAGGTGTCAGCCACCCCATGGGGCTGCTCGGATTGAATAGGTGCAAATGGGGTTGCGCAGTCCGAGGGTTTGGATGTAGCATAACAGCCGCATCCAGACTCCTCCTGGGCTGCCCTGCCCACAAGACTGCCCTCCCTCTGCCCTCCCCCACCCTGCCCTTCTGCCCCCTCCTGCCTTCCCCCCCTGCCCAGAAAAGGCCCTGCACTGGCTGAACTCAGTGCAGGGGTGACTTACCTGGGCCCGTCTTCGAGACAGCAAGGCTGACGCAGCTGCATGGGTTGGTCCTGCACCAGTAGCACTGGTGTGAACATGCTTTACGGCATGTTTGCGACAGCCACAATTTCAATTTTGGGGGTGCCCGGAGCACCTCAGGACCCACGGAGTCGGTGCCACTGCTTCCTCATGAGGAGGCTGCAAAAAGCTTCCACTAAGAAAGCCAGGCTGGCCGTACCTCTGAAATGATTGGGCAAAGCTGAATATACCAAATACACCCAGAAGTAGGTTTTAGCACAAGCCCTGCTGGCCTTGCGGAGCTCTCGCGGGATCTCCAGGAAGGCCCAGAAGGGGTAGAGGCACCACAAGCTGAGGCTGGGGTCAGCCAAGGGGAAAGGGGAAAGGGGACTCCTCTCCTGGAGACTGCAGCACGACGAGGGCACCCAACTGAGGCGGAGGCCTCATGCCTCGTCAGCCTGGCCCTGGCCCTAACCCTAACCCTTTCCCTAACCCTGACCCCGGGAACTGGGAACTGACTCAGGGAGCTGCCCTGGCCAGGACCCACTCCCGAACCTCCTTTGGGGGGGAGAGAGAGGTCGTTCCAGGGGGTTGGCCTCGTGGCAGCTGGGACAACCGGGGGTACTCTGAGTCCCAGATGGGCCTCCCAAAGCAGGACCACAGCAGCAGCAGCAGCGCCATCACCAGGGGGAAGGCTCCCAGGAAGTGGCTCCCCAGAGCCAACAGGGAGACCCTAGGATGGCTGAACGGATTGGGGCCATAGAGCGAGGGGCAGTCGGTGGAAACAGTCTGTAGGAAACAGACCTGTGAATGGAACACGGCCCCATGAATATAAAGCAGCTGACAAGAATAAACCCTCTACTTCAACGCACCACGTCCCCTTGTCTTTTTGGTCAATGCAGTATAGCTGAACACCCACGTGTAAGCCAGCCGAAAGAGGCACCGCAAGGGAAAGCAGACCTGACCACCCCCCACCTCAATGGACCTGACACATGGGTGAATCCTGCAGGATTCCTTGTCTGTGCAGAGTTTCCCCACTAGTGTATATTATAGCTTTCGATAAATGTTTATGTTGTACTTGCTCTTGTATGTTTATCTGTCATTAATTGTCAGTTTTTCTATGCCAATAAAATTTAACATAACATTTCATAACTAGGGGTGTGGGATTTTTGTGATTTTTTTCAAAATTTCTTGATTAAAATAGCAAATTGCGGTATTATGTGTTTTTATTCTACATTCTCAATCCAAGTTCTCATTTTTATTAATTTTAAATGCTTTCAAGGTGTACTAGGTAGATGATACAGGTGGTGCAGATGCAGCCACAGTATTATTTCTAATTGGAAAAGTAATCTATTTTAATTTCTGAAAAATACCTTGAACACCAAAATGCAGTGTTTTGTGTTTTTATTCAGATATTTTAACCACCAAAAGGCGGTTGTTTAACCACCGCATGACTCTTAGAGTCAGGGAGGCCAGCACACAGAGGTGTGGTCCAAACACACTTTATGGTGGCCCTTGTGCTGGCCAAACTTTGCTAGCCTAACTGCATCAGCCTAACTCCAGGTTAGGATAGCTCTCTGAGCTTGTGTACCTCTGGATGAAGCCAAGCTAAAACCAGGAGCACAGGAAGCAGGGGTGAAGGGGCAGTTTTGGCAAAAGCA
>JAJKFI010000065.1:5644200-5657240 GCA_029204185.1 Lerista edwardsae
CCCCCCCGCCATCCCCTAGATCCGCCACTGCTCCTATCTTCTCTAGAGTCCCAGGCCAGCGGGAAGCTTGTGCCACAGATCCAGCTGGCACTGCAGGGAGCCCTGGCTGGCTGGGGAGGAAGGAGGGGGTGCTGGTGTTGCGCTGCCTGCCTCCAGGAGCTGGATTGGCAGGCGGTTGAGTGCACAAGTACCACTTGGCCCAGGCACACCAAACATGCTCGGCGTGACAACTTCCACTCCGCCCATCAGAAGTGGGGCTGGGCATACCGCCGCACAGGTGCCACTCAGCCCTGTCTTGCTGCCTGCTCCTGGGTGCTGTGGCTGGGCCAAGCCCTTGTGGGAGCTCCACATATCTGCTGCTTGGCCCCCTGCAGCCGTGGTGGATGGCTCACAATTGTCTGCTGGGAGCGACAGGGCCCGGCTTGGGCCTTGTGCTCCAGCATCAGGCCAGGTTAAGACATAGGCAACAGTGCCAAATTGATGGGTCCTAGTCCCTGCGGGGCCTCTAGGCTTCAGCCCAGTCAACCTAATGGATAACACAGCCCTGGTTGGGTGTGCCAGTAATTGCTTGCCTTTGTAGGGCCATTCACTCTGATTTATTACGCTGTTTATATCATTTGCAATAAAAATTTGGATAAAAACACATAATACCACAATTTGCTATTTTAATCAAGAAATATTGGAAAAACATCAACAAAAAAACCCTGTACACATAACAAGCACATACTAACACCCATAACTAAAAAAAAACCAAATAACCCTAAACAGTAGCTAAAAACACACATGAAATGTGACTTCTAAATTAACATAAGTGTGGAGCAGTATATCATCGTTTCTGCACATCTCTCTAGCATTCAATCCCCTCTTCATAATGCGTAATAGTTTTTAACAGCTATTCTTATATTTTTCTTTTTTAATCACTTTGTCGTTTCTCTAATTTCTCCATACAAATGTGTCTATTCAAATCCACTAGTCATTTGGTCCAGAGCAGTCCTCTGTCTATGGAGTCAAAACCTCCCTTTAAGTCTAGAAAGGCAGTATATAGTTTACAATTGGCCTTTCGAGAGTATTTATTCACCAAGTGTGAAAGGACTATGCAATGATCTAGGGTTGACTTTCCTTTGCTAAACCCAATTTGTTCTGGCCCAGGGATTTTTTGTTGCGCCATCCAAGAGGCAAGCTTGACCATTAGATGTTTGGCCTACAGTTTCCCAACAATAGATAGGAGGCTTATTGGTCTATAATTTGATGGGAGTGAACGATCCCCCTTTTTGAAGATGGGTATTATTATAGCGTTCATCCAGGCCGCCGGCATACAACCCATCTTGTCTACCATAGTAAAGGTAGTGGCAAGGAGAGGGGCCCAAAAGTCCAGATCATGTTTTAGAATTTCAGAGGATATCGCATCTGGACCAGGGGCTTTCCTTGGTTTTAGTTGACTGATTAGCTCACTGACTTCCTCAAGCAAAACCGGAAGTCAGTTAGGTGAATCGTTCAAGGGAGGATGCAGTGGATCAAAAGTACTTGTTTGACTCTCAAAAAACAGAGAAGAGAAATATTGAGACCACGTCTGGGGAGAGATTATAGACGCTTCTGAGACATCTTCGCGAAATGATCCGGAGACTATGGCCCAGAATTGTTTGGTTTTGTTTAAGAGTGTGGCTTGAAATAACTGTTCCCACTGACTGCAAATAAAATCATCTTTTTTTCTTTTTAATGAGTCGTTGAAGTTGGTTTTTGAGATCAAAGTATTGTGGGGGCAAAGATAGAGCTTTGGAGTCCCTATATTTTTGATAAGTATCACGTAGAAGGGATTTCAATTCTCTACACTCCTTGTCAACCCAGGGGGGGTTATAGTTCTTCCCCGTTTTAATCTGGGTTCTTGGTCTCTGAGTTAAAGAGTCTATTATATGAGAGATTAAAGCTTCATAATTTTGAATGAGTTCATGAGGTTCGTCGGTGGAGGTAAAATGCAGTCTGATTTCTAAACACCAGTTAGTTTTGAGTAAATTTTGGATTTTTTGAATTGAAACCTTGTCCCAATATTTCAGGTAAAAACTCTGAGTTATCAACCGTGAATTGCGTAATTGGGGGGGGGGCTTGATGCACTAGTCATTTTATAACTTTTTTTAGCTCTCATGCAGAACATTAATATATGGCTACCCATTCCTCATACATATGTTTACTGACTTTCCCTTTAGCAAGAGTATACATTTATTCATTTCTGCTAAGATCAAATTCTTTATCCACCGTTTTGAACAATGATCTTTCTGTAAATTTCCAATATTGTGCATATTCTCACTACTGTCATATAAAAAAAAATTCAAAAAATTTAAAGCCCCCTTTTAAAATATATATTTCTTATAAGCGAATTACCTCTTACTTTAATTTTTTTCCACAAAACCTTTTTCCTTTGGGGAATTTACTCCATGAATATTCCATGTTACAAATTTATAATCCATAATTAGTATTTGGTTCTCTAATTTTTCAATATTGCTCATAAAGTATTTTCTCTACTCTTGTCACATAATACAATAAAATTTCAAGTCTATTTCAAGTACCTAATCTTAGGACTGGACAGTGAATGTGAATGGCAATTTACTGTTAATTCACTGGGAGATAAATGTGGTCGTGATCCGCTGTACATAAAACACAGCAAAGAGCTATTTTCACATAGGCGCGCGCACACACACACACACACACACACACACAGAGAGAGAGAGAGAGAGAGAGAGAGAGAGACTTGTGTTTTATTGCATTGTTCGTACTATTTGCAATAAAAATGGATAAAAGCACATAACACCACGATTTGCTATTTTAATGAATAAATGTAAAGAGAAAAAAATACCCCAAAAAACCACCCCTTGCCGTCAAATATGTCTTGAAGCAACTTTCATTGGGGAGGAAATGATGGGGTGATTTTTGTTTCCTACTAACCTTCCACAATGCTGATGTTTTTCTGGGAAGCCTCAGATGCCACGCTGGTCCCTGCGGTCACCCCTCCATTGCACTTTCTCTCTGCTGTTCTCCCGGTGGTCACCTCTCCACTGCAGAAAGGTCTAACCTTATTTCTGCGAAAAAAGGCTCTCAGTCTTCTGAACCTAGGGCAAAGCGGAGAGAAGATTTAACACTTTACCCAAACTGTGTGTCCGTGGCCCACCAGTGGAACAGGGTAGATTAAACTATGTGCTTCAAGTGTTGATCAACCTTCTACTGGGAGGGGGGAGCACTGTTGTACAATTACCATTATAGCCATTGAAGCTTGAGCGGTTGGTAAACGTAAACTTTTTTTTAGGTGGGTCTTGATGCTAAAAGGTTTGGGAGCCACTGGTTTATACTATTGCATTAAGCTTGGGCCCCTTCAGGGCTTCAGATGATACATGAATTCACTGAAATGGGCAAATAATGAGGGGCACCCTATTGAGAAATGGATGGAATGTCTCTTTTGGTATCCATTTGGCATGTCACCGGAAGCTGCCTTCTACTGGGTCAGACCAGTAGAGTCCTTGGAGACATCTCGGGACTTTCTACATGCAAAATATGTGCTCTGCAACTGAGCTTGGGTTCCTCCTCTGTGCTGGGATCTTTCCCCACACAGAGGAGAAAGGCAAGGGAATAGACAGAGGTGTATCTAGCAAAAATGGCGCCCATGGCAAGCACTGAAATTGTGCCCCGATTCCAATTGTGACCTGAAACCCATCTTGAAGACAATGTACACTACATGACTTTTGAACCTTGATGAGGTTAAGTCAAACAGCCATATGAATACTGCACACATCCTTGCACAAATTCACTGCAGTATCTCTTCCACCACCCCTTACACTAGCACTTTACACTACAATAATTGCAGTACCTCTTGCAGACTCTCATTGCACTACCTAGGTGTAAGTCATTGAACTTCTAGGGGTGCTTGAGTGTAGCCAAGTTGGGTATAATTGGCAACCAAGTCATGCCAAACCTATTTTACTGCACATTATGCTTTGTCTAAGGCAATCTGAGCCTTCTTCTTTTCAATCTCCTGTATGTAAAGGCAAGGAGAGCAAGAGCTGTGTCTCAGAACTATCAACATTACTATCCTTTCTTACAAAAGAGTAAGCCCCATTTACTATAAAGGGATCTCTGAGTGGATACGCATCCCACCTTAAGCATGGTAAGGTGGCTATCAGGTAGCAAAAATCCCTTTCAACTACTGTCAAGAGAACACACTCCCTCTATACACTGCATTGCTGTCCCCCGTCTCCTAAAGACGGTCGCCACTTTCTTCTGGGTGTTCTGTCATAAGATCAGTAGAAAAGATCTTGCAGTCTTGAGCCAAGTTGAAGGACATGCCAAGGTATGAAAGTCCTTGCTGAATCTTACCGAAATCCAGCTCAGCCTGGCTCTAGCTGTCTGTTTCTCTGTGACTAGCCAGGTGCCTCTGGGAACTCTGGAAAGCAGTAGGACAACAGCCAATCTTTGCTGCTTATTGCCAGCACCGGTTATTCAAAGATATACTGCATCTGTACATGGAAGCTTCATTTTAACTATTGTGATGAGTAGCAGTCATTCATAATAGATAATTATGAATAATAAGTATTTATAGAGATCTGCAGAGGCTTCAAAGTACTTTGAAAATACATGGAAGATGATCCCTTATCCGAACATCCAAAACTATTTTTTGGACTATTATGAAATCCAGACATTTTTGTCCAAGACATTTTTTTTTTTACATTCTCTGTACTTTGAACACTAGAAGGTCTTGTGCTCATTCCCACCTACAGGCTGTAAGTTCTCTTCTCTGCTCTGTGGTGTGTTTAATCCACCCCACTCTTTCCAGGCAGTTTAGCAGTAGCAGCTGAATTATTTACACAGGAAGCCTACACCAGCCATTTTCAACCTTTTTCTGACCTTCACTGACAAAGCACTCAAATTGTCAAAGCACACCATCAGTGTTTGGACACTTGACAAGGCACACCAAGCAGCATGTGGAGGGGGGGCTCACATCTCCCAATGGCCCTACTAACAAATGACCCTCTCCCAAACTCCTATGGCACATCTGCGGCACATCAGTGTGCCACGGCACACTGGTTGAAAATAGCTGGTCTACGCTCTCCACCCCAGTCCTTCCAGATTTAATCCATTCCCCTCTTTCCAGGCAGTTTAGCAGTAGCAGCTGAATGCGCCCCAGTCCTTCAAACGGATTCAGTTCAACCCATTCCTCCCCCAAATGTTGAGCAGGTTTCCTCTTCTTCAGATGCACAGGTCAGGGGGCTGTCATCAGTTTTCTTACTCTCCCCCCCCCCAGTAGGAAGCGCCCATCCCAGCAGGCTCTGCTTGGCCCAGCTGATCAGCATTCCTGGCTCATAGCTAGTTCAGCTGGCTGTGATGGTTCCTCCTGGCTTTCCTCCCCCCTACCTCTCCCCATCCAAGGAACTGGCTGCC
The DNA here is from genome assembly GCA_029204185.1 of Lerista edwardsae. Lineage (NCBI taxonomy): Eukaryota > Metazoa > Chordata > Lepidosauria > Squamata > Scincidae > Lerista > Lerista edwardsae. The sequence goes on from JAJKFI010000065.1 coordinate 5,649,622, forward strand.
TCTTGCTCAGGGTTTTGTTTCACTCCCGAGAATCCCCACGTGCCAAACCAAGCCTCCTCTTTTGGGGTTTCCCACGCACTGCAGCAACGCATGGGTGAGCAGAGACTGGAAGCACCTGCGCAGGAGAACAGTCGTGACCATGCCTGTGCAAAGGACTCCCGCGCTTGGTATCATACAGCCGCCCACCAGTTGAAAGTCCCAGCCGCTGGGCTGCAAGGTCGTTGCGAAGCATCAGTGGAGGTCTGCAGCAGTGGGGCAGCGAGGCTTGGAGCCCACTCAGAGCTTGTTGCCATTGGTCAGCGGAGCTTGTTGTCGCCCCGCCCTGCTCTCCCCTGCTCTCTGGCAAAGAACAACATCCTGTGCCAGGGCAGAAACGCCTCTGGGAGTAGACCTTGTGGGAGGAGGACAAGTCCAGTCAAGAGACTGCATGAATACACACTGGAGAGAGGAGTGCATGATGCTGCATCCTGGGTGGCGATAGGCAGAATCTGAGAGTGGATTAGAGTCTCTTAGAGTGTCTGTGGGTATGTTGGAGCCCTGACTACATAGAGGGCAGCTTGCTGTGGGCCTCGTATGCCCTGAAGGAAGTCCAAATTAGCTGAGACCCTCAAACTGGCTTACATAAGAACATAAGAAAAGCCCCACTGGATCAGGCTCAAGGCCCTTCTAGTCCAGCTTCCTGTATCTCACAATGGCCAACCTCAGGATGCCAGATGTCTGCATCCCATTGCCACTCCCCTGCATCTGGCATTCCAAGGTACTCTACTTCTAATGTAAGGAGGTTGCACCACCCATCATGGCCTGTAGCCTACGATGGACTTTTTCTCCAGAAATCGGTCCAATCCCCTTTAAAAGGCACCTAGGCCAGACACCATCACCACCTCCTGTGGCAAGGAGTTCCACAGATTAATTACCTGCTGGGTAAAAAAAAAGTATTTCCTTTCCTCTGTTCTCACTCTCTCAACACTCAATTTTAGTGGATGCCCCCTGGTTCTGGTATTGTGAGAGAGGGAAAAGAACATCCCTCTATCCATCCCATGCCTGATTTTGTGCATCTCAATCATGTCCCCCCTCAGGCACTTTTTTTCTAGACTGAAGAGCCCCAAATGCTGCAGTCTTTCCTCATAAGGGGTACCCCAGCTCAGTAATCATTTTTGTCTTGGAGGGAGAAGGCCCAGTCATCATTTTCGTCTTTCAGCTAGGAGGGAGGAGGCCCTTAGAATGATCTCATCCAGGCCTCATGGAAAGGGAGGTGCAGGGGGTAATTCATACCCAGGGTCAAAAAGGGGGTCCCAGAGCCAAAGGAGGGAGCCCAAAAGATTCGATAGTATTCAATACTATTAAAAATCATACTTACATTTTCACTTTTTCTTTCTCTCTACTTGTAGCACAATAGACATAGTTGCCCAAAAATCAGCGCGCTCCAGACAACTGGCAATAATAGGTAAGTACCAGACAACTGGCAATACCTGGCAAGCACCAGACCACTGGCAATACCTGGCGAGCACCAGACAACTGCTGCTAGACAGAGAACTGTCAAGATGCTCTGCCAGCTAACAGCTGTGTTCTGTTGCATGAGGTAGAAGGCGGTGATGTCAGTTGCAATGGCGTGTCACAATTAAATGGCCTTGCCATTGTCTCACCCATAGCCATGGTTTCTCATAACATTCTGTTTGGGTTTTTTTCTGCCTTTTGTTTCATTGTGATGTCTTTTAATCCACAATAATCACTTCGGGCACATCTGCTTTGTCTACCAATGTGCACGCCAGCAGAGCCTACGGCTATGTCCTGAAATCCCTTTTTTTCTTAGTTGGTGGCAGTGCGCATGTGGAAGTGCATTGCTACCATCACCACTGACTAGCCACCAGTGTTGCGCAGGAGTCTCAAAATTCGAGTCCACTCACTTCAGGAGTCTCTGCACCCTCATGAATTGACTCGTACATGAGTCCTAGCGCGCGCCCTGGAATTTCACGAGTTATTTTCACGAGACACGATTCTTTTCTCGTGGCAAGCTGCAGGGTGGGCCAGGTGTGCACCCGCAACTCCAAACAGTCAAAATGGGAGGGGTGTGTGGGGGGGGGTGCAGTTAGATTTGTCATTTCATACTTAATGTTAATGTTCTAGCAGTCCAGCAATGCGCTGCTGACAGCACTTCACTCTTAACCAGCCGCCACGATGACCCCCCCCTCCCCACCATTCACATCACAACTGAACTCAGAAGAACAGAAGGGAGAAAAATAGTCTCGGCTGTGGCACATCATTCATTCAGTGAGACCTGTTTTCTCCCAAAGCTGGGCTGACCTGTGGCTGTTACATGAGTGGCTACATATGCAACCAGCCACTGTTTCCCCCCCCCCACTGAGGCTAAGTAATGTTCTTCTATGGTCAAGACTCCTCCCCTCTCCCCTCCCTCGCCCAGAGCCAGAATTCAGACTGCTATTTCATCCAATTGCAGGTCCGAACCTTCAGAGATGGACAAGACAACTCCACTCCTGCCTTCCTCCCCCTTCAGCTGACTGGCCGTGCATTCCTCCACCCAACTTGTGGTCCTTCCTCCTCCCCACACCTCGTGCTCACTGCAGCCAGCTACCCAAAACCAAAACAGCTACATTTTCAAACGCTTTCGCTTTCTGTAGGAAATGCCTAACCAATCAAAGAGGCGCATGGCACCCGGAAGCACAACCCCCCGCCCCCTGCTGACCAATGGGAGACACACACAAGGGGGCAATCTATGGCGGGAAACTGAACCAATCACTGATTGCCACGTATTTTAAACCTGCCCTGCACTAGCCATGTACTGTATAAATAAAGACAACACGAGGGGAAAGCTCCTCTTTGACCTCCTCACGAAACCAGGCCTCCGTCTCTTCTTCACCCCCCGCCCTGACTGGCTGGGGGTCCCTGATGCCCTCCCAACTCAGCTAGCTGTCTGCTAGGCTGGGTTCCCCACAGCTTTCCACCTCCCTTCCACCCGTGCCTGTTCTTCTGGCTGGAAGGAATGAAATGACTGTTGATCATGGCAATTTTGTGGCACCTCCTGGATCTCCGAAAGAGTTCTATCTCACACGGAAGCTGCAACGAAGTAGTGAAGCGCGTGTATTGATTTGAGTTACTGGAATTGAGTCAGCGGCCAAATTAGCGAGTCAGAGTGAGAGTTAATGACATGTGTGACCCGATACAGACAAGAGTCAGGCCAAAACATCAAAACTCGAGTTAAAGTCACGAGTCATGGGTCTTTTTTCACAACACTGCTACCCACTCCCATTAAGGGGGGAATACAGTGTTTCCCACTGTCCAGGGTGGGAGGGGTCATGCTACAACCCCGATTTTGGGAACCTGTGCTGTAGAGACTGGAGATGTCTCCCTCACCATAAAGAGTATTGAATTCAGTGCAGCAGGAATTTGAAGATGTCCCTCTGAGTGGGGTGATACACTCAATCCAATCCAATCCAGGATTTGATTATGTCCGGATCTGGACCCTTGCAGGTCCACAGGGAAGAGCAAGTGGGGGAGGCAGCCTGGCACACACATTGTTCAGGCCTTAGGAGCCAGCAGAGCTAGGAGAGGGAGGAGCTCCTGTGTTGCAGATTAGGAGACGGAGTGTTCCCTGTACAGTTGAAGAGGGGTGAGACAGAGCAGCCCCAGTGATGAGAACTGGCCCAGGAGTGGAGAAGGTGCTAGAAGGGGACAGAACAGGAAAGGGCAGAGCAGGAAGGACAACAAGCTCCTTGCTCAGTTTAAAAAGGTTCCTGCAGGCCAGAGATGAGGTTGGCTGGCTGGAGGCTGAGAGAGTGAAAGGCTGGGGAAAGCCCAGGCACTCCCAAGGAAGCCTGAGGCAGTGAAGAGGCCAAAGGGCAATGACCAACTCCTGCCCCGCAGGTCACTCTGTGGCCTAGTGGAGGCTGCAGGTGGAACAGCACCGCCCTGGTACTGCCAACCACTTCTGGGTCTTTCCAGGGCAGGACAGGAGGGTGTTGCGCCGCTCAGGTGGGGGTGGGGGTGTGACCCAGGGATTCTCTAACACAAAGAAAACCACTGGCCTAGGGAGCAGCAGGCACTCCTCTTTCTTATTCTAAGGATGGGTGCTGGATAGATTTCTTCAGCTTCCAGGCAGAGGCAGATCTAAGGGAGGGCAAAGCTCTATAACTAAGTTTTGCAAGAAACCTTGCAGTGGAAATCACTCCTCCCCTGCACCATTTTAGCCAGTCCTCACAGGGAACAGCAACATCTTGGCGTTGCTTACTGGCTACAGCAGCAAGGGAGAGGAGGGATTTACATGACAGGGTAAGGCTTCTTGCAAAACTTAGAGCTTTCCCCTCCCTTAGATCTGCCTCTGCTTCCAGGAGCCAAACTGGTAATGGGAAGTGGCACTGGAGGAAAATGTGCACATACACAGCCCAGAACCTAATTGTGGCACAGAATGATGGCACCTGTGGATGTTGTATGGGGACCCTCTGGATGACCTCAAGGGTCCCTGGAAACTGAGAGTTCCTGCTGGTGTGCATTCAAGAGGGACCCCCCCCCAAAAAAAAAAAACTTATGGCTGAAAGAAGACTAAAAGGATGTCAATAACCCAAAACATGACAAAGACCAGCGCTAGATTTGATGGGAAAGGGTTCAAAAATCTTTAATATTAAAGGGCATAAGAGCTATATGATCTGCAGCAAAGTACCGGCTTGTGCAAAGATCAGGTCTCAGAGTTCACATTTTATACATTTCTAACAAGACAATCTACTGGGAACAAAACATGCAATAGGGTTGGCACATTCAAACAGCAAAGGGTATTTACATATTTAGAAAGGACAACAGGGTAAACTGGAAGGAGGTATCAGAGTAGAAACCTGAATACTATTTACAAATTCAGCCATGATTGCTTGGCACCAGGGGAGCCAACTCCAATTCAGGAGCACAGGTGCTGGGGCTTGGCTCGGTGCCATTGCCACGCCCCTGAGCCAAAGCCACGCCCCTGCGCATAGCCACGCCCCCAGCCAGAAAAGTAGCACTTTTGAATTAAACATTGGTGCACAATGCTGAAATTGTGCTGGCACTGCCCCATAATAAAGTGTTTGTGTTCTCTGACCTCATGGAGGACAGTCTGCAGAGAAAGGATAAGGCCACTAAAGTGGTGGTAACTGCTGTGCTTTGACCCTTTTTTCTGAGCTTTAGTTATTCTGTTCTATGGTTTTCTTTTTCCATATTTTTCTATATTGATCACCTGGACCCACTTTTTAAAATGACAATATTTCTGGAACCCACCAGAAGTGATGTCATGGCCAGAAGTGCCGTCATTGTGCTGCCAGAGCCTGCAGCTGTCCTGAGAATGCAGCAATAAGTTGGGTTATTTCTCAGCCATTTTCCAATAGCAACGTGAATCAGAAAGGAAGAAAGCCTATTTACAACCTTGACACAAGCCAAACAACCACACAGTCCTCCCCCTGTCCAGTATCCCATCTTCCCATATTTTCAATATGGCTGCTCTAGGTGCTTCATGACCTACCTGAAATTGTCTCATGACCCACTGGTGGGTTTGGGAAACACTGCACTAGAAGCAGCATTGATCCACTTCCTACTTGCTAGCAGTGAGCAGAAAGCAGATCATCTATCTCCTTACTATGGTCCATCTCCCAAACCCAGTAGTGCGGGACTTCTGGTTTTATTTAAGGGACTATGTGAACAAAGCCTGTTCCTCATTAACGCAGTCCCGTTAAATAAAACTGGAAGCCCTTCATTTCTGCATTTAGGAAAACCACAGGACAGAACATGGTAATGGGCTTTATTTTTAAAGCACCAAGGCCACAGGAGATGGCATCAGGCAGAGTCCCCAGTTCCGACGTACCTGATGGAGATTGAAGGACTGCACAAAGCAAACAAGATTGTGTCCAAATTGCTGACATATTGCTTTTCACATACAATTCTTCTAACATCGTGTCTATCTTAGTCCAAAAATGGACAGATCCCAGGGCCAGCTCATCCAAGAGGTCACCTCAGGTGGCAGATTGGTGAGGGCACTCATCTCTGTCGGCCTACTTCCCTCCACAGCTCCTCCTTCTCCATCCACTTCCTGGACAGAGAGGAAGAGGAAATGTGGAGCGGAGGGTTGAGCGAGAGCATTTGAGAGCAGGAGAATCAGGGTGGCACATAAATGGGTACAAAGAAGCAGCATTTGACACGCCACCTGAGGCATCAGGAGGTTTGAGCTGGTGCTGACAGATCCTCATTTTAGGGCACAATCCCAAGCACCTCCTGGGCTGATGCATCCCGCTTGTGTCAGCCTGGGCCTGTTGTAAATGGGCTGTAAGGCACGTTTGTGACAGAGCAAGAGGTGCTGGGTCAGTGCAGGGAATTGTGCCGAACCAGGAATGCCACCGAGCTGGACAGGTAAGCCATCTCCATGCTGGCCGGGTTCAGCTAGTGCGGGGGCTCCATTAAGGCAGGGACAAGTGGGAGGGGGCAGAACAGCATGGGGGAAGGGTGAGTCCACAGGTGGGCTGGGTTGGGGAGGCGTTGGAACACGGATCCAGCTATTGGGCTGGGTTCTAACCCCCAACTCTTGGCCATGCAGGCCCAATCCAAGCACTTAGATTTGCGCCAGTGATTTCACCAGTACAGAGCAGCCCTATAAGGGTGGCTGGGTCTTACCCCAGGATAAAGGGACAAATGTCTCTTTGCTCCAAAGGCAGTTGGCCCGCCTTCTCTAATGCAGGTTAGGATGGGCTGCCCAGAGGGTTTGGCCATTCCTGGGCTTCAGCAATGTGGTGAACAAATATTTTTCAGTTCCTATACTTACGGAACATTCTGTGAGCTCCAAACGACAACTGATTTGCTTTATTTGGATGTAGTTTTCATTTTATAAATGTTGAATTGTACTTCCTAGTGTGTGTGTGTGTGTGTGTGTGTGTGTGTGTGTGAGAGAGAGAGAGAGAGAGAGAGAGAGAGAGAGAGAGAGAGAGAGAATAGGATAGATATTCATACACATAAAAAGAAAATATAAGTACTACTCATTATAGAATTTAGGGAGATTCCAGAAGAATCTCACTGCCCTAAAGCATGATTGTATATTAGGGCAATCCACCACCACCCCTTGGGCTGATGCAAGCCACTTGTGTTAGCCCTGTGCTGTCACACATGTGCTGTAAAACACGTGCACACCAGTGCTACTGGCACAGGGGCCTCAATGAGCCAAGGAGCTGACCAGGAGGTCAGTTGCCCCTGTGCTGGGTGAGCTGTGCTGGGATTTTTCTGGGCTGGGGGAAGGTGGGAGGCAGGGCCATATTAATCCATGGCCAGTCCCCTAGGATTTCAGGTATTTGGGAGCCCCTTTAAAATGCATCAAGAAAACTCTTGCTATTCTGAATGGAAGCACCTTGTGGACAGGCAGGCAGGCAGGCAAGATTCTCCTCCCCCCTTCTTTACAAATAAGGCCTCTGCTGCTCAGTGCATCATTTCCCCCATCTATTGCCTTGTTGCAAAACACATACACAAGCCCATCTTTGCAGCCTACCCCCAACCTTAGGCAATCGAGCCACAGGCGGGCTTCTCCTCACAAACGGACCCAGGCTTGCATGGAAGCTCTGTTGCAGTTTCATACCACACACTCCAGAACTAGTTGAAACTGGCAT
>JAJKFI010000065.1:5657250-5695628 GCA_029204185.1 Lerista edwardsae
GGGGGGGATGACACAAGGAAATCTACCACAGGCTATGCCATACGCCTTGGGAATTGCGTGATAGATTGGGGCTCACACAAACAGAAGACTGTAGCGTGTTCCACTCTAGAGAGTGAGTACACAGCCCTAAGTCATGTGACCAACTACCTACACATGCTCAGGCAATTGATGTTGGATTTGGATGCTCCACAAACAAATCCAATCCAAATCTGGATGGACAACCAGTCCGCAATCCAGATTGCTGGGTCAGAACGAATCCGGATGCACTCTAAGCATGTTGACATAAAGCATAAACATGTCAGAGAGGCAGTTCAAAATGGGGACATTGACGTGCTTTACTGTCCATCGCAAGAGAACATCGCAGATATCCTGACCAAAGCACTTCCTGCGCCACAATTCAAACAAGCAGTGCAAATGTTAGATTTGGCGCCAAAGGATGACTTCCGAGACGTAATGGGGGGGTGTTGCAGTTTCATACCACACACTCCAGAACTAGTTGAAACTGGCATTCCGTCTCTTCGTCTTCAAATCAGATAGAGCACCTGCGTGTCCTTGGGTGTTCAGCTTCCCAGCTTGTTAGTGCAATCTGCTACACAGTAGATGAACTCCCTTTAGTTAGTGTAACATAAGCAGGCAAAGTTTCTCACGGGAAGCGCTGGCTAGCAAACATCCACTTTCTCATGAGATCATGATGTTCAAAGGGACACCCCATTGGGTAACATGGGGCACAAGGGTCTCCAGGTATCCACCTACCAGATATACTCTAGCTGCACCCTTTGTTCTTCTCTCTGTACCATGTGTGCGCACTGAGACTGAGAATGTAACTACATGCGTTGAAAAGCCGCTTGTACGCGGCAAGCCTTCGCCGGCTTTCGCTAACCGGCAAACAGAACTTCTTGCTTTCTGACTATCGCTACTGTAACCAATAAAAGACTTTGTTATGGAAATGTAGCGATCTCGTCGTTTCTCCGCTCCGCTCGCGCGAGGCAAGCGCTGAATGGGTCCACAAGCCCCCAACTCTGCTACAAACAATCCAAACTACAACAAGCTCCTCACCCACGCTCAGTCCTAAAACAGCAGAAACATAGGCAGAAATACGAGGGGCAAAAACCGGAAAAGCCAGGCACTTTTAAGTTGTTCCCAAAAGGAGACAAAAACTCACAACGGACCCACTGCTCCCCAGTGATGCAGCCTCCACGTGCAGCCCACCTCAATCCCTGGAAGTGGGGGTTGCCCCACGTGGTTCTTGGAGAGCTCTGCAAGCCTCGCCTTTGAACCTCTCTTGCCAGATGGAGGGTTGGCAGGCCAGATGGGGAGTCCCTGGGGAACAGATCTGGAGACCCGTGCAATAGGCTGATGCCCAGACATGCCAACTTGATAGGCCCTAGCCAGGGCCGGCCTTAAGCCAATGTGACCAATGTCATCACATCGGGCCCTGCACTTTGGGGGGCCCCGCACCAGTGCAGTGAGCAGATTGCCTGCTGCAGCAGACGGGATCTCTGTGGGCTGTAAGTCAGTGGGGTGAGCAGAGCAGCTTTACTTTGGGTCCTCCCACCTGCTCCTGCCTCCAAATGGCTCCAAATGGGCCTCCTGGAAGCAGTTGGCAGTGATGTCATCATATCACCACCAACTACTTCCAGGTGCCACGTGCAGCACCAAGTGTTTATTGGTGTGTGGGGTGAGGGAGGGTGAGGGGCCCCAGGGAGGACAAGGGCCCACAGGGAGGGTGAGGGGCCCCACGGGAATGCCCTGCATTGGGCCCTGCCGCTCCTAGAGCTACCTGGCCCTAGTCCCTGTGGGGCCCCTAGGCTTCAGCCTACTCAGCCTAATGGATAATACAGCCCTGGTGGGAGGGGTGGGAGGACAGAGGGAGTGCAGTCCCACAGGTGGGGCAGCCCGGGGCTAGGGTGGAGCCTGGATGCGGCCTCCTCAAGCAGGCACAGGTCCAAGGAGTCCCATTGGGGCAGCTGGCACTTACCCCAGGGTAAGGGGACAAATGTTCCCTTGCCCTATAGAGGCTCCAGCAGCCTCCTAACTGTTCCACTGCAGGTTAGGATTGCACCCTATATCTCTGAGTGATGACCGAGTGGGCAAATAAAATAGGAAGTTGCGATACCAGGAGGCAGAGTGGTCAAAGTGGCATAGAATGGAGATATGGAAGGACCTTGTGCTCCAAAAATTTAACCATCAGCTTTCCCTGCCAAGCAAGTTTTTTATTTATTTTATTGTATATTGCCCAATCTCCTAGGCACCTAGGCCAGATGCCCTCACTACCTCCTGTTCCAATTTTTGTTACGTAAGATGCAGCTGTGTTTTCATTTTCTGGTTATTTGGCTGTAACTCTTGATAGAATAGAGATAATGCAATGCAGTTTGTTAAATTTTGCATTAAATTGCCTATCCAAAGATATGTAACATGATGATATTATTCATAAAACTCAAGGTTCCACAATTTTGGCCACTAGTGGTGTTACCCCACCCCCCAAAAGGGTGTCACCTGGTGCAGTTTGCACCTCCCACACCCCCACACTCCTAGTGATGCCCCTGTTTGGGGACACAAACATCTGACAGAAAAGTCAGGAGGCACTAACACATAACTGTTCCATCATACACTGATGCACATGCAACAGGCATAAGCTCTGGGAATATCTCCTGCTCCATTGTGCTCTCATAGATTCAAAAAAAGCCAAATCCTTTTTTTAAAAAAAGCTAAATTAGGAGTTGAGGGCATCATGTATGCAAAGGCAGACACACACACACACACATTGCATTTGTGGAATTCACTCCTATGTATGAATATTGTGCTAGTATATCAGTGCAGATGAGAAACTCTAACTCTTGGGTCAAGGAAAATGTTTATGTTAGCACAAGGAGCAAAGGGCACAAGACAGAGGAGTCAGCATTGTGCCAGATTGCCTGGGTTGAAATTGTTGCTGGTTTGTTGTGGGAGAGCATTCAAAGGAAATCCCTTAAGTAGAACCAGGGATGCATTATGACTTGGCGCCTATACCCTAAGAATTCACTTCCTTCCTTCCCACATATGCCTTCTGCTGATCTTCAAATAAAAAAAAATTCCCTGATTGGGTTTATTACTTCCCAGGATAAACGGTGCCTGCCAAGCTGGAAGACCAGTTTGCAAGACCATGTAAATGCATGAAGTCAAGTTTAAAATAAGCTGTTCCCATGGAGACTAAAGCGGATGCTGGCTCTCTCCATCCTTTATGTGTAGATGTTTTAAAAGAGCAAAACTGCAACAAGATAACTAATAGGTCCATAATGAATATCCAAAGGAACAATAATTCTAGGCACATGGGCATGCCATTGTTTTCCTGCCTCTTGGTACAACTGTTTCGCCGCTGTTGATAACAGTGTTTCCTGTTGTGGATGGTTCAAAAACCCAGGGCACAATCCTAATCAACTTTCCAGCACTGACATAGCTGTGCCAATGGGGCATGTGCTGCATCCTGCAGTTGGTCTCTGACTGTCACAGATGCCTCCTCAAGGTACGGGAATGTTTGTTCGTTTACCTCAGAGTTGCATTGGCAGCTGAGCTCATTTAGGTCCCTTTGATTTCCAATGAGCATGTTTAAGTTTTTTTCCATTCAGATCAGTTTCAAGTCCCAGATCAGAGGGGCTTAAAAATGTTGAACTGAGGGAAAATTATTCTCAATATTTTTCTACCTCATTCATGAGGTTATTCGGTTCAGAAACGGCATCTCAGAAAACATCAACATGTGCTGAGTTGAGAGAACATATAGGGCCTAAACGACTGTAAAGTCTTTCCGGAACAATGCTAAAGCTGTACTTTATAGGTTATTGTTTATATTGTCAGTAGTTCACTAGGAAACACTTATGTTTCCTCTACATCAGAGATGGCCAGGGTTCTCATGACCCCTGCTCCCGGCAGCAGCTGAAATTAAGAACCAGAGGTAGAGGAGCCAGCAAGACTGGAGCTGGACTCAGACCTAAGTCCTGGCACTGCTTGGCACTGGGTGAAGCCCTTTAGCCAAGAACTCGATGATGATGATGGTGATGATGATGATGATAGAAGAAGAAGAAGAAGAATGTTTATATATTGCTTTTCAACAACCCAGAGTCAAGGATGATTTTGTACCCTCCCTACAACAAAATCAAATTTAATTAAGTGAACAAAAGGTCTTCTGGTTAATTGGCCATAACTTTTGATATAATGCAGACATTCCAACAAGGTTTGGTGCATTCTGCATTAAAGTACCTTTCCAATTATATATATGACACGATTGTTTTATTTGTATTTACCAAGGTTTTCACAATTTTGGTTTTCCACAGTTTTAAGTTTTCACACAGTTATAATTATAACCTCGAAAGGAATATTTTTAACCTATGAGTCAACTATTTCTATTTCACAAGCAAAGATCCAAATGTTTAGACTTCCGTTCAAATGAGCTGCAAGACTCAAATAATAGCATTATTTATATATTGCTTTTAAACATTCATATCAGATAAAGTATTTATAATATGCTTATTTAAATACTTATATTTAAATGTTACTTTTGATCTGAGTTCTGGCTAAGATCAACATTTGTCTCATGTTTTTATCACTGATTTGCTCATAATAAAAGATGATAAATGAATCTGAGCACCTGTTGTTCACAAAATCCAGTGTGACAGCTTAAATAGTTTCAAAGACAGATTGCATTATATATCTTTCTGAAGATAGATTATGATTAATGCTTTTTTGCATCAGTGTAGATTCAGGGAACGGCTTGCTCCTGCTGGTGAGTTGCCTGGAGTCAGCGCATTGTGCCACAGTAATCATGACACTGGTTGGTTTGATCAGGTCCACTGTGTCATGAACTTCTGTTCTGTGCCACTGTGCTTTCAGACCTCAGAATTTAGCCCGTGGCCACTTCATACCTGCACTGAGCTGTGTGGCTGTCCCCTGGCCATGGTGCTACTTCCCCTGGGTGCAATCTGGGGGCGTAATCCTAACCTGGAGTTAGGCTGGCACAAGTTAGGCCAGCAAAGTTTGGCCAGCACTAGGGACACCATAAAGAATGTTTATGAATCAACTCTAAGAGCTGATTTATACTGGCAGCTTGTTTAACCCTTGATGCACATAGATAGGGTTACCAGATACAAACTGGGACAGAGTGCCTATACCTTTAACCATTGTATAGAAGAGGGAATTTGGGCAGGTGCAGCTCACCATGGAAAGGTTTCAAAAGCTGCACCTGCCCAAATTCCCTCTTGTACACAATGGTTAAAGGTATAGGCACTCTGTCCCAGTTTATATCTGGTAACCCAGATTTATGTGACATAGCCTAATCTGCCCTGTCAGTTTAGAAACCAATAATTGAGTCACAACAACCCACTGGTAGGTCCCAGACCCACAGTTTGGAAATCGCTGACATAGCCTATAATCTGATAGGAAGTGGGGTCTGCTCACCTGCCCTCCCTAAGTCGATAGGGGAGGCAAGTGCCCATCTCCTAATGTACCACCTTAAGAACTATAAATTCTTCACTTATTGTCACTTTTCAACTGATGGCATCATATCTGAAGCAGACATCTGGACAGAATTTCAGAAGATCTACTGTTCTGTTCCTTTGAAACACCTAATAGGGTTTTTTGTTTTTGTTTTTTTACAATTCATCTCTGGTATAGGAGTGATTTTAAAGATAAAGCTCTCAGCTTCCATTGAATGCCTGTGGTGCATGCTGCATAAAATCCATATTGGCTCTAACCACCAAAGTAAACCCAGAGAATTTATTTACAGAGCAATACAGCAATGCCTCATTTCTCATGCTGAGTGGAAGGTTAAGGCATTCTCTGCAGGTGGTTTAATCTTCCGATCCCCATTGTTTACAGACAATATAGTTATTTGGTGTTTAGATATTAATGGTAAATCTTGAGCAAATGCTGGAAAGTTTAAATGGAGGAAAGAAAAGACTCTTACCAAAACCAAATACAGATGTACCTGGTATCCACTGATTTGATATCCATGGTTTCAGTTATCCACAGATACCATGGATACTGGGATGCCTTGGGGTAATTAAAAAAGGGGTTGAGAATAAAACAGCCGATATTATCATGCCATTGTACAAATCGATGGTAAGGCCGCACCTGGAATATTGTGTACAGTTCTGGTCACCGCACCTCAAAAAGGACATAGTGGAGCTGGAAAAGGTGCAGATGAGAGTGACAAAAATGATTATGGGGCTGGGGCACCTCCTTTATGAAGAAAGACTGAAGCGTTTGGGGCTCTTCAGCCTAGAAAAATGGTAACCGGGGGGGGGGGGGACACATGATCGAGACATACACAATTATGCATGGAAGGGATAGTTGATAGAGGGATGTTCTTTTCCCTCTCTCAAAACACCAGAACCAGGGGGCATCCGCTAAAACTGAGGGTTGGGAGAGTTAAAACAGATCAAAGGAAGTACTTTTTACCCAGCAGGTAGTTAATCTGTGGAACTCTTTGCCACAGGAGGTGGTGATGGCATCTGGTCTAGATGCCTTTAAGAGGGGATTGGACGGATTTCTAGAAGAAAAGTCCATTGTGGGCTATAGGCCATGATGGATTGTGCAACCTCCTTACATTAGTAGTAGGCTACTTCAGAGTACCGGGTGCAAGGGAGTGGCAACAGGATGCAAGCATCTTGTTGTCTCATGCGCTCCCTGGGGCACCTGGTGGGCTGCGGTGAGATATAGGAAGCTGGACTAGATGGGCCTTTGGCCTGATCCAGCGGGGCTCTTCTTATGTTCTTATGTATTAAAAAGATAGGGGAACATTAAACAAATATCTTTTTTTACCTTGTTGCAGCAAAATCATTGATGATCCCCTATCTTTAAAAAGGTGCCCCACTATTCACCGTTTCAGGCATCCAGGGCAGGGGATCTGGAATGGAACCCCAGTGGATAAAGGCATGCTGGTATTATGCTTAGTAGTTGAATAACTAAAATGAAGTACCAATACATGAAGCGTGAATTCTGGAAAAATGTCACTTCACCTGTGCATGATTCAGCCCAAAGCATTCCTATGTTCTGCTGATTTCCATAGCTGCTCTTTACAGGATTATTTTTTTAGCACACCCACTGAATTCAAGGGGATTTTAATTGTCTAACATTTGCTGCACTGTATGATTTGTGAAGCTAGGCTCATAGCTTCTCTGCTATGTTTATGAAAGGGGGCTTATTTTGTTGTGTCCATGAGTCCATTTTGCTCAAGGAAGTATTTCAAAAGTGATTTTGAAAACTTACAATCGCAGGATTCATGGGGTAGAAATGTTTCAGTTTGCAAAATACATCATGACAGGGTATATCTGGCAAGACAGGCCTGTAATCCAATGCTGTTCACTGAAGCACGTTCATTCTTATCCCAAGCATTCCTAACGCATTTGTGTCATATTTGGCCGAACTCAACTAACCAAGCTGGCCAACTCACCTCTTCATGCTGGACCAACCAAGATTTGCATTTCTTCAAGCAAGTGGTAGAATTATTGGAAATTTTGTGCCAGCTTGGTCTTAGCCAGACTTAGAACCTTGAATATGAAAAAGGTGGGGAAAGATGTGGAATGAAGAAGAGAAACATGTTTGTAAATGCTTGGCAATGAACCAATCCCGAGCCTGCTCCAGAGGTGGTGGGGCCCAATATGGGGCATTCCCATGGGACCCCCCACCCACCTTTTGCTCCCTTTTGCTCCCTTACCCCTGGTGCTGGGTACGTGCTGTATCCTGCATTGGAGTAGTAGTCACGGAGGCCTTCTCAAGGTAAGGGCAGTAGTGCTATCCAGCCGGTACGCTGGGCGGGACTTACGTTTGATTGGCAGTCCGCCCGTTGTGTCACGCCACGTTCCGCCGCTTTCCCGCACGCCCTGGCATGCGGGAAAGCGGCAGAACGCGGCATGACACAACGGGCGGACTGCCAGTCAAACGTAAGTCCCGCCCAGCATACCGGCTAGATAGCACTACTGGGTAAGGGAGTGTTTTTTTCCCTTACCCCTGAGCTTTATTGCTCTTACTCCAGTGCTGGAAAGTTAGTTAAGGTTGCACCCTTAATGTAAGATTTAGAAGGCCACACCCACCTCTGTGTGCCATCCAGACGCTTTTGAGAGTCAATTCCAGTTTTTCGGCAACAGAAATGACTCTCAGAAGGCTCTCAGAAATGACTCTCTGAATTAGACTCATGGAAATAGCTGGTCTGCCATTTGTCCAGCTTCTCTATGCATCACTGAAGCACACCCAGGGCCAATGCCAAGCTATTTTGTGCCCTCCGCAAGGCTAACTGCTTGCACCCCACCAAAAACAACTGCCAACTTCAATTTATAAAAATATTTCTTGTAGAAAAAAGAAAAGCACAGAACATGAAACTGCTGAATGTTAAATTGCAAGAACAAGTAATATAACCATTTTTGAGTATCTTAAATATTGGTTGGCCCTCAATATCCTTGGAGGATACCGAAATCTCTGGGTAATTGAATCTGCAGGGCAGCCCTCAGAGGATCTCTGGACGGGACGGGAAATGCCTTTTGTTGATGTCTGAGTGGCCATCTGAGGCACAAGAAGGCTGCATGCAGAAGCTTCTGAGAGACACTTAACGGTTTTTCGGTAAACTGGAAGTGCCACACAGAAGGCTCCAGGAGATCTTCTGAGGTGTGCAGAGGCTGCGTCCAACCGCTGAGTGATTCAGAAAGTCTCCCAGAGGCTTCTGGGAGGCAGTTCTTTTTTTTCGGCAAACTGGAAGTGCCTTGCAGAAACCTCCAGGAGCCATGCAGAGGCTGCATCTGACCTCTGCACACCTCAGAAGGCCTCCCAGATGCTTCTGAAAGGTATTTCTGGTTTTTCAGTAAATCAGAGGTGCCTTGCAAAAGCCATTAGAAGGCATTCTGAGGCACACTGAGGCCACACCCAACCTCTGTGTACCATCCAGACGCTTTTGAGAGTCAATTCCAGTTTTTCAGCAACAGAAATGACTCTCAGAAGCCTTATTAGCTCTGTCTCAGATGTATTACTGGCTCTGTATCATCGATGGACAGATGACTCAGAGCTAATAATACCTGATACATACAAAACCTTGTATTCTCAAAGAAGCCTGTGAAGGAGGCATGTTTTGTGAGTCTTAAAAGATGTCCTCAGTCCATCTAACAGCCTCTCTTCCACCTCTTCACTGGAGGCTCTTCAATGCAATAGAGAGAGGTCATCTCATTCTCCATTTAACAGGGACAAAATCCAGATACCTCAAAATGGCCCTCAGGTGACAAATGGCAAAAACCTCAGAAGCTTCTATAAGCCACTTCCTGATTGCTTCCTGTCACATTTTTAATGCATTATAACACTGGTGCTGTAGTGTTTACTGTAACTAATTCTTACTGCAAGTTTTGTTTCAGTTTGAAAGATATAATTTTATTTTAAGGAGTAGTACTGTTTTTATTTTGAATTACATATGGTATGTAGGCATCATGACCTTTTTGATGCTTAAGGCCTACAACGGTCTTAATCTGGTCCTGCTCAGACCCAACTAGCAAGTCACCTCTGCTGCATACACCAGCAGCTGCGACTGATTCAAAGAGTCATGGACACCCAGGAGCATGCACTGTGCAGCTGTGGGGGACTCTGCCCTTGGTGCCATAGATAATGGAGGCTTCGTTCTATCCAGAAGTGCAGCAGCACATTAGGTGCACTCATGAAGCCACCTCCCAACTGCCCACTTGTTGAAGGGGGGGAATACACGGTGGGCACTTCTGCAACTATGAAGCAGGGAGAGAGAAGATCCACAAATGCACAAGAGCAAGTTTTTGCAGGCAGAACTTTTTTTCCCCATCAGCATTTTTATATAACGTTTACAATAAATCTATTTAAATCTGTTTAAGCGGATGTTCACTGCTAGATGATAATTTGTAAGAATGTAGAGCAATCCTGGCTCAGTCCAAACCAGTCTGGTGGTGTAGATAACATGATTGCGATTATCCCTTCCAATTGCACAAATTATAAAAAAGGATTAAGAGCTTAACATGGAGAATGTTGCCTGATTATGTGCATCCAAGGAGAATTCCTAGATCCAGTGTTTGATTGTTTAACGGGCAAGGCCATCAAACAATCTGGCAATTGATCTTTACATTTCTCAAAGCACCTCTTAGGTAGGATAAGTGTTGAAGCGCTGACTGATGCTATTCCTGGAGATTGTTTCCTTCCATTCGTCCCCAACACAATAGGATGATATTAATAACGTTGATGATATTGACAAAATCTCCAGGATGGTTTTCACCTGGAGATCTGTGCTTATTTCTGGATTCTCTTGGTGGTCCTGAACAGAAAAGGGTTTGAAGGTGTTGCAGTTATTTTCGAGTCCATGGGACACCCACATGTACTACTACATGGTACATTGGAGCTTGCTCCGAGAAGTCCGTGCCATTGTGACTACAAAAAATGCACACCCTGTTTTAACGCAACCTACTTCTTGCAACCTACTTCTTGCAAGACTATATGTGTCATTCCCTATAGCACTTTGTAATGCATTCTTGCAATCTTCATGATAGATTTGTGAACTACTTATTTCATGTTTATCCCACCCTTTTCCCAAGGAGTTCAGGGTGAGGCACATGTTTACACCCCCCACCTAAACTGTTAGCCTTACAATTACTCTGTGAGGTTGAGTTGGCTGAGAAACCTGGCCCAAGGTCAACCAATGACCTTCATTCCAAAAAGGGATTTAAACCCAGATCCCCCCAATCCTAATCTGCAACTCTATGTTGTAATTGGTACTAGGTCTGACATAGGGCAAGGAAGCTTCCTTCCATAAGTGGAAGTCTTGCCCAAATGAAGCAAATAAACTCTGGCAAAAGACATGTAAGAAGGTGAAATGGGAGGCCAAGAAAGACTTTGAGGAACGCATGGCTAGCAACATAAAG
Source organism: Lerista edwardsae (assembly GCA_029204185.1). NCBI lineage: Eukaryota > Metazoa > Chordata > Lepidosauria > Squamata > Scincidae > Lerista > Lerista edwardsae. The sequence goes on from JAJKFI010000065.1 coordinate 5,668,137, forward strand.
AGGAATAATAAAATATATTAGGAGTAGGAAACCTGCCAGAGAGGCCGTTGACCCGCTGGATGGTGAGGAAGGGAAAGAGAAGATAAAAGGGGACTTGGAGATTGCAGAGAAATTAAATGAATTCTTTGCATCTGTCTTCACGACAGAAGACCTTGAGCAGTTACCACTGCCTGAACAGTCCCTTTTGACTAGGGAACTAAGTCAGATAGAAGTTAAAAGAGAGGATGTGTTAGATTTAATTGATAAATTAAAGATAAATAAGTCACCGGGCCCAGATGGCATTCACCCAAGAGTTATTAAGGACCTAAAGAATGAAGTTGCTGATCTCTTGACTGTAATAAGCAACTTGTCTCTTAAAACTGCCATGGTACCAGAGGATTGGAGGATAGCAAATGTCACACCAACCTTTAAAAAAGGTAGGAGGGGGGACCCAGGAAACTATAGGCTGGTCAGCCTCACGTCCATTCCAGGTAAGATGGTGGAAAGTCTCATCAAAGACAAAATCCTAAAACATATAGAAGACCAAACCTTGCTGGGGGAGAATCAGCATGGCTTCTGTAAGGGTAAGTCTTGCCTCACAAACTTTTTGGAATTCCTTAAAAAGGTCAACAGGCATGTGGATGTTGGTGAACCAGTAGATATATCTGGATTTTCAGAAAGCATTTGACACAGTCCCTTACCAAAGGCTGCTGAAAAAACTTCACAGTCAGGGAATAAGAGGTCAGGTCCTCTTATGGATTGAGAATTGATTGAGGACCAGGAAGCAGAGAGTGGGGATTAATGGGCAATTTTCACAGTGGAGAGAGGTGAAGAGTGGTGTGCCCCAGGAATCTGTCCTGGGACCAGTGCTTTTTAACTTATTCATAAATGACCTGGAGACAGGCATAAGCAGTGAGGTGGCCAAATTTGCAGATGACACTAAACTTTTCCGGGTGGTGAAAACTAGAAAGGATTTTGAAGAGCTCCAGAAGGATCTCTCACAACTGGGAGAATGGGCAATAAAATGGCAGATGTGTTTCAATGTAAATAAGTGCACAGTAATGTATATTGGGGCAAAAAATCAAAAATTCACATATAGGTTTATGGGTTCTGAGCTGTCAGTGACAGACTAGGAGAGAGTTCTTGGGATGCTGGTGGACAGCTTGATGAAAATGTCGACCCAGTGTGCAGTGGCAGTGAAGAAGGCAAATTCCATGTTAGGGATAATTTGAAAAGGGATTAAGAATAAAACAGCCAATATTGTATTACCATTGTACACTACAAGGCAATGGTAAGGCCACACCTAGAGTATTGTATACAGTTTTGGTCTCCACATCTCAAAAAGGACATAGTGGAATTAGAAAAAGTACAGAAAAGAGCAACTAAAATGATTACTGGGCTGGGGCACCTTCCTTACGAGGAAAGGTTACAGTGTTTGGGACTCTTCAGTCTAGAAAGAAGGCGCCTGAGGGGGGACATGATTGAGACATACAAAATTATGCATGGAGTGGGTAGAGTAGATAAAGGGAATCTCTTTTCCCTCTCACACAGTACCAGAACCAGGGGACATCCTATAAAACTGAGTGTTAGGAGAGTTAGAACAACAACTTTACCCAGCTTGTAATTAGAATGTGGAACTTCTTGCCGCAAGATGTGGTGATGGCATTGGGCCTGGATGCCTTTAAAAGAGGATTGGGTAGATTTATGGAGGAAAACTCCATTACAGGTTACAAGCTATGATGGGTATGTCCAGTCTGAGATTAGCTGGTCATCATGAGGGCCGGGTTGGAATTTTTTTCTGTTATCCAAATTCACCATGGATGGCAGTTTTTTTTTGCTCACCCCAGACTGACGAGGGAGGGATGGGTGTTCAGTAGGTTACATGATTTATGTTGTGCTTAATAAAGTTAAACCCCAACTTCAGCCTGGTGTCTTCCTTGGGGGTGGTGCAAGGGTCATAGTCTACTTTAAAATGCCAGATGTAGGGGAGTGGCAGCAGGACACAAGTATCTTGTGTGCTCCCTGAGGCATCTGGTGGGCCACTGTGAGATACAGGAAGCAGGACTAGATGGGCCTTTCGCCTGATCCAGCAGGGTTTTTTTATGTTCTTAGAGGAAGGAAGAGCATTTAATTCAAGGCCACCTATCTAGGACCCTTGGCTAAGGTTCCCAAGTTCAAGACTCTGTAGTAACTGAGCCAAATTGGTCCCACGGTGGAGTATCATGCTACTCTGGATTGCCCAGGATGGGTGCTTCTCTCTTCATGCTTCTGTAATGGTGGATTGATGCATTTGTGGCCCAAGTAGAAATCGGAAAACTGAGGAAAAACTCTTATCTTATGTTTGGGGAATGGCTTGTTTGTTTTTTGCAGGATAGTGCCACTACAATTATTAACTGCAAGGAACAAGATTTTTAAGTCAGCGAAGTGTGTTTATGTAGTTCTCTGCTGCCCCCACCAGGCAGTTCCTACCATTAGAGCTGCCTCTGGGTTATTTGGGAGAAAAACAGAAGCAATGCAGCCCAGATCCCAGCTTTGAGAGCCACACAGTGGCACTTTTGGAAAGAGAGATCTGCCAAGCTTCTGGGTAAATCTTGGTAGCTGGGGATGTTGGGTGGAATTCAGGTCACAACAGCACATGCTCTTTCCCTTGAGTTAAATACAGTAAAACTGACGATGTCTGTTTTGCCTTTTTTTTTTTTTTACTTTTTTACCTAGTAGGTGTTAATCTGTAGAACTCCTTGCCACAGGATGTGGTGATGGCGCTGGCCTGGATGCCTTTAAAAGTGTATTGGACAGATTTCTAGAAGAAAAGTCCATCACAGATTACAAGCCATGATGGGTATGTGCAACCTCCTAGTTATAGAAGTAGGCTACCTCAGAATGCCAGGTGCAAAAGAGTGGCAACAGGATGCACATATATTCCTGTCTTCTGTACTTCCTGTTGTCTGCTCACACATTCCAGCCTCTCATACAAGCCAAGCCAGATAGTACACAAGAGACATGTAAACACTATCTCAAATTTTAAAAACTAAAAACCATCCTCCAGGGCTGCAGTGGGGACAGATTGGGGCCTAAGGGGAGGAGACTGCTTTACCTTTTCCTTTCCTATTTCTCCCACTCCAAATCGCCTTTCCCAAGATGCTTTTCTTTCCACAGTTTAAAAGATATAGGCAGTGGTGGCATTCAGCCGGTACTCTGGGCGGGAGGAACGGGTGAGCGGCAGCGGGCCGGGGAAGATGGCGAAACGGAGCGATAAGCTGCGGGCGAGCTGCCGCTCACCCGTTCCTCCCGCCCAGCGTACCGGCTGAATGCCACCGCTGGATATAGGTAATCTCTGTACACCCCCAGAACTGCAGACAATAACTTCCTTGTCATGACATTCACAAATGAGACAGGCATCCCTAACATTTTGGCACCTTGGACAGTGCCTCACTTACTTTTACGGCAGGGTCAGACTCTTGTTTTGCTCAGCTGTGACACAGACAGAACCATGACAGCGGAACTGCCTTGGACCATCCGCACTTCCCTGCAGTAATACTGCTCTGAATTGTACCCACCAGAAGTCAAAACCCAGACCAAGGAATAGTTCTGAACATGGGTAAAGAATGGAGATGTAGCAATGCTTCCGAGACTGGGAAGAGACAGGAATATGGTTATGAGGGAGACACAGAAAGCAAAACTGGAAGGTATTCTAGGCCTACGTTGAGCAGTCGTATTTTTAATAGGCCTCTGTTTATTGTTTACAGTGTCCCCAGGGCAGCGGCATACCTAGGGCATTTGGGACCCAGGGTCTACAAATTCTTAACACCTTCCTGCCCCCCCGCCTCAGAAATGCTCCTGGAAGCCTTAGAAAGGGACCTCGTTTTTTGAGGGGGGGGGAGAAGCCCTTCCTAAAACCTTCAGGGGGCCATCTGTGGACTCCGGATCCACTGTAGGGGTGCAAATTGGCACCCCCTCAAGGCATGGTACCATGTGCAATTGACACCCCCCGACCCCCTTAGCTACACCACTGTTCCAGGGTTTATGACCATCCCATGGTCTATCATATTCCGGGAGAAAAACAAGGGAAAGGGATAAGCAAATAATACCCTATACTGCAAATTATGGTATCCAACTGGGGCAAGAGGTGTGCAAGCCCCTTTTTTCACAACAGCCTCCACACTGAGAGTGATCAATGAACCATTAGCTTTTCGTTAAAGAAAAAAAACATGGTATACCCTTTTGGCATTTGATGAATTAAGAGAAAAGGGGAAGCTGTTTATTTACTATTCCGCTCTCATTTTCTATGTTGTTTTGTTGCTTTTGGAGGGATTGTTCTATTTCTTTTTAAGATTCTGTTGCTTTCACGCAACTTTGTAAGCCACTTCAGATGATGGATGTGTTATTAACATTAAAAATGTTGTCCCATCTTTCTCCCTTTATGGACCCAATCCTAACCTAATTCTAATTCATAATAATAATAATAATTCCTGCACAATGATGCCAGGACAGGCTACACTGCATCCCATGGGGCAATTTCAGCTGCTTGGGATCTCCTCGGGGTAAGACCCAGCAGCCGCAATGGTACACTATATCACTGGCAGAAGTCAGAGAGAGAGAGAGAGAGAGAGAGAGAGAGAGAGAGTTATCAAAAATTAGTATTCATAATAACCTTCAGCCAACATATTCTATTGTTAAGATTGCTTTATTTCTTTTTGTCTGAAACTGTGTGCCACAAATGGTTACAGAATAAAAAAAATAGGTCATAGGAGCTGAGACTGTGCACATTACTTTGTAATTGTGTAAAGCTTTTAATGGAACAACAGAGCCACAGGGAAACGAGAGTGACGACTGAATCTGAATCACAGAAGCCATTTTTAACAGCTAAAATGATCACATTCAGCTATGCTGTGTAGCCCTGGTATGTTTTCAGGCAGGCAAATGCAAAGCTCTCTTGTCCACACGCACCACTTAACTCAAATTATTAGTAGCGATACTACCTCATTCTTCCCCCAAACATGCCCGCTGAATTGTAGTGCAATTCATCACCGAGGTACTCTTTAACAAAAACAAATCCAAAACAGAAAGCCCAATTACAAGTTGGTGTTTATCATTCCGATTCCTTGGCACTCGATAATGTAGGCGTCCTTGGGAGATTCTTCATCTTCTGACTTTGTCACAGTAAATTTGGCCTGCAATCACATTTATTTTAAAAATCACATAAACTATTTTATTCCTTAATACATGCACACAAACACATCTGTTTGCAACCACCTTTATACTATCTATACACAGGGAAGAACACGAAGAATGAAAATCGGGTTCTATGGCCAACATTTTTATTTATTTGAAACTTCATTCTGAATATTCTTGGGATTCAATTACTTTCCCATAAGTTGCTCTCTGCATCATTCCCCTTCTTCCACCGCATAACTTTGCTATTGTTGTGTTGTATGGAGTGGTGTATACATTTAGCCTAACATGCAAGAAGATCACCCAAATAGTGCTAAACGTGAAACTCATGGGCTAGGAAGAAGAGGATGGGCCAATTAAGGGTAAGAGTAGGGAAAAAAACACCTTTTTGTTCATTCATTGTAATTTTAACTACTGAGAAACTCAATACAGTCAAAATATTTTTTTTAAAAAAGCTGGTCTCTAAAAACAGAGCACAAAAATTAACATGACAAAACACACTGTAAAACAGCAGCGAGCAATTTAACTTGGGCACCCAGTTGTTACAAGCAGAACAAACCAAAAGGTTTCCATGTCATCTGAGATTGTCATCTGGGGGGGGGGTACTTCCTTGAGGATGCTATTCCGGACCTACAAACATCAGTACTGAAAAACGTTACTCAGAGACCTAAGCAAAATCAGCATTTGGAGTACAGACTCACCAGCAAATCTTTAAAATATATGCCACAGGAACTCTTTGCCACAGGAGGTGGTGATGGCATCTGGTCTAGATGCCTTTAAGAGGGGATTGGACGGATTTCTGGAAGAAAAGTCCATCGTGGGCCATGATGGATTGTGCAACCTCCTTACATTAGTAGTAGGCTACTTCAGAGTACCGGGTGCAAGGGAGTGGCAACAGGATGCAAGCATCTTGTTGTCTCATGCCTCCCTGGGGCACCTGGTGGGCTGCTGTGAGATACAGGAAGCTGGACTAGATGGGCCTTTGGCCTGATCCAGCAGGGCTCCTCTTATGTTCTTATGCCCTCACCTTTGTCAGCTGCTCTGCAAAATGTATAGCTGTTTTTGTATGAAGAGTAATTGGTCCAGTTTTCACTCTGGAGACCCCATTTGCTAAAGCCATGAAAATGATCAGCTGGGAGGAGAGAGGAAAAGAACAGCATCAATCAGTGATTATTATGGGAATGTGACTCCTGCAGCAGTCATAGCGGGCCAGCCCAAGCAGCACTCCCCATGCGCATGACCCAGTCATGCTTCCACTGGGGACCCCTCCCATCTTGATTTATCAATTCATACTTGCATCAATTCAAGATACTTATCTGGAGGAACAGGATAACAAGGGACCGATATAACATGCCATTCATATTGAAAGATCAATATAAGAAATTACAACCACATCAACATCCCAATATTTTTTTTTTAAATGACTTAATCCAGGGCCCCAAAATGGCAGTCCAAATTTAGACTTTGCACCAAATCTACAAAGTCTTGGAATCTTTGCAGAGGGAGTTATATTACAATGTATTAAAACATTTTTAATCCTGCTTTTCCATTTAATACTGCTGGAGAAAAAAAAACTAGGAAAAAAATCAGATACAAGACTGTCAGATGTAAATCCCATGGAAACAGGAAGGTGTTACAGCCTTCCAAAAAGGCATCTGTCATGATACTGGAGCACAGGCCCAGCATTGGTGCTCCTTAGTCTTTGAGTGCGGTAAATGTGCTTTATGGCACATTTATGACACTTGGAGCCAATGGTACAGAAGTACCACCAGTGACAGAGCCAGTGATGTCATGCAGGGGGTACGCGGGGGTACGCGAGTACCGGTTTCTAGGATTACAGCTGGCCCTGCCCACTCGCCCGCCCACTCGTCGACTCCACCCTCTGCAACGTTTGAATTTCCTGCATGTTTGAGTTGCCTGCATGTTCTCAGAGCCAGGCAGGCAGGCAGCGAGCAGAGCCTTTCCTTTCCTTGCCACTGAAAAATGAGCTGCTCTGGGGTTTTAACATGATGCCAGGCCTCCTTAACATGTTCTGGGGGTGCTGTGGAATACTGTTGCAACTGTTGGGTCAGTTTAAAATAATTTGAGGCCTCAAAAAGGGCTTTTTTCATGTCACTTCCTGCCACGACATCACTTCTGGCTTATGACATCACGTCCGGTAAGCGGGTCCCGACACGTGCCAATCAAAAGTGAGTACCTGTTCTTAAATCATTTAGATGACACCACTGGACAGAGCCCTTAGGGTTGGGCTCTTAATGAGATAATTCTTGTGTGTTCTTACTTGGTCTTGCAGATAATCATCAACAGCACCTCCATGCCGAAGATTTCCAAGCAACATCTCTGCTGCTTCAATGCCAACTTTGTCTGCATTTTTACCTGGGTACAAACAGATCAGCACAAGGAGAAGAGGAAAATTGATGCTTAACGCCAAGGCAGATACATCTTCCATGAATCCATTTACCCTCTTTAAAGCCATCTAAGTCCAAGCCATACAGTTTTTAACCTATGAAACCTTTAACCTATGAAAAATATTGGCTCTATAGGCATGGATGCCCAGCAAGCTCAGCAGCCAGTGCAGAGGGCACAATGGATGGCAAGCCAGCTCCTCCACTACATGTATTATCTACATGCACAAACGTTAATCTGACCTAGGCCTACATATCTAATGAACGTGAGGGCTCTCCTTGTGCATTAACCATTTTGCACATCAAAGCTTTCACATGGTTACCGCATCTATCCCATGCAAACACAATCCTGTGAACTGGACAATTCTGCACAATGGTATTGGCCAGCTGTGTCATCCTGGCAGAACGGCCCGGTACGCAGTTCCGCGGACAGGCCCGGGCTGCGCCGCCTCTCCCAAGGACGGGCGAGCTGCTCCTGGGCCCTCCCGCCCGCATGTCCGAATCGCTCTGAAATGGAGCGATTCCAGGCGCAGGGAGGCGTGGCTGGCCTTCGCCATAGGGGCGGAGGGCTGCCAATCATCCGGGCGTTCCTGGCGCGCCCAGATGACATCACTGGTATTGACTGCAATCATTAAGCTATTTCTCTCTGTGACACGAACTGAAAAATAAGCAGGGTACTATTAAAGATGGCAGAGAGTCAGATCATGACTATTCCTAGAAAGCTAAGCAGAACACAGACAAGTCTTGTTGCCAAATTTCTCACCTCTTTTCCCAAGTGATGATCCTGCCAGCAAACAGCCTGTGGAGGTCTCCGCAACAATTCTAAACCAAAAAAAAATAAAATAAAATTATTATAGGGTAAAACATGTGTGCAGCAAATACCCTTTGCTAGGCTTTGAAAACAAGTCAGACATTGTACATTAGTCCAAGAGCCTTATACATGCTTAACGCCATTGCACATTGCAGGTTTTGGCCAAGGTTTTGGCCCTCTTCTGCTAATGACTGAACCTTCACAACTGCCACATCTTGCAAAATGTACAAATACTGCCATACAAACACACACAGGGGACCATCCACTAAAACTGAGTGTTGGGAGAGTTAGAACAGAGAAAAGAAAAAAAATGATCCAGAGTGTAATTAGACTATGGAACTCCTTGCCACAGGATGTGGTAATGGCATCTGGTCTAGATGCCTTTAAAAGAAGACTAGACAGATTTCTAGAAGAATAGTCCATCACAGGATACAGGCCATGATGGGTATATGTAGTTTCCTGGTTTTAGAAGTAAGCTACCTCAGAATGCTAGATGCAAGGGAGTGGCAACAGGATGCAAGTATCTTGTTGTCCTATGTGCTCCCTGAGGCATCTGGTGGGCCACTGTGAGATACAGGAAGCTGGACTAGATAGGCATTTGGCCTGATCCAGCAGGGCTCTTCTTATGTTCACTAATGCAAATTATCACATAATTATGAGACTGAAAAATGGGCTCTTTCAAACATCATAACTGCAAGTGGACAAATTCTCTTGAAACTTTTCAGGCAAGGAGGTGGAATTCTGCATACTGACAGAACACAAATGTACACTGTGGAATACATTTAATAATTAAAACGTCATGAAATATGCATACACATAAGACATGGGTTCCATTTTTTTCCAACTAATGCCAAAAATAATCCTTTTAGTTTTTTTCCTTCCTTTTGCAAAGGTTGACAACCCAGGTTAGGCTTCCAAGAGCCACAAAACAGGTGCTTCCAAGCGCGAACCAAAGCTTCGCAGCCTCCTTTTCTACCACAGACCTCCAAAGCAACCAAAGTCCCATCCCCCTTAAAAAAAATGAAAGACCCAGGGGATCATTTGGAGTGCCTTCTGATGTAGAAGGAACTGCAGTGAGAAACAGAAATTACAAGTGTCCTGGTGTGCACGAATCTTTGTTTTCGGTACAGAAATTTAATCAGTTAATTTTACTTTTACACTAGAAATCTCAACCCTTTTCCCTCTAAGAATTCTGTAGGTTAAGAAATAAATCTGATGAACAAAATGCTTGTCAATAATTCAGTTGCTTCTTTTTTAAAATAGTTTAAATCAGTGGTTCTCAAATATTTAGCACTGGGACCCACTTTTTAAAATGACAATCTCTCCAGAACACACCAGAAGGTGTGATGCAATAGGCAGCTGCTTTTCTGAGAATGCAGCAATGCAGAGTTATTTCTCAGCCATTTTCCAATAGCAAAGTGAATCAGAAAGTAAAATAGCCTATTTACAACCTTGACACAAGCAAAACAACTACACAGCCATCCTCCTTTCCAGCATCTCATCTTTCCATATTTTCAATATGACTGCTCTAGGTGCTTTGCTAGCACCTGAAATTGGCTAGCAACCCACCTAGTAGGTTCAGTGTTCAGTAACACTGATTTAAAGCAAACGCTATGCCCACATCTCCTCCTTTTCTTAATAGCAACATCAGTCTGTACGCCAGTTATTTTAATCCAAATCGTTTAGCCGGAATAACCCCCCTTAAAAACAAGCCCTTTGGCTTAACTTGGCCACTTTATGGGTAAAACTGTGGGCAATTTTAATCTACTCACATTATTCCACTTCCAGTTCCAAAAGCCTGATCATCAGGTTCCCGAACAGCCTGAATGTTCACAAAGAGATCCCGCATTTCCTTTCTGATGCACCTCACTGCTGCCGACGACATGTCTTTTGCTAACTAACGCAGCAACATAAAACAGTTACGGGTACAACAGTTAAATGGAATCCTTGATATCTAGATGTATGGATTTGTAACACTCCATCATATATTTAAGGTTTTGCACTGATAAGGGCAGAGATGAACAATGGTTTCACAGAATATCTGCACCTGGTGTGTAATATAGTTACTACTTATATTTGTTCATAAATAACATGGTTCTTTTTAAGTTGCTCACACATGACACGGAATTAAGGGGGGGAAGCAGTCAGATTTGCAGATGGCAGAAAACTATTCAGGATGATGAAAACCCAAATGGTCTGTAAGGAGGTCCAGTTCACTGCCATCTGATAATCTAATGACCAATAGCCTTAAGGCTAAACAACATGTTACCATAAACCTGTTTTTAACAGGCTGTTTCAATCAGAAGGTGATCAGAAGTGGTTCTGGTAAGGTAATGCCTGGTCTGGCCCTTTGATGACATTAAAAGAGGTTCAGACACAATCATAGCGTCAATTAATGGTCAATGAATGGCCATTAGACATGATAGCTACTGTATATGAGGCTTCAGCGTTCAGAGATAGCGTGCCACTGAACACCAGTTGCTGGGAAAACAACAATAGGGAAATGTCATTTATCTTCATAAGCTACTTGTGAGACATCTGGTTGGCCATTATGCGGAACAGAACAGTGGATATGATGGGCCTTTCTCCTAGCCCAGCTGGGCTTTTTATGTTCTTAGATTAAAATTTAGTAGGGCTACTGAAGGTCAGATAAAACTGTTTGAAAAGCTAGCATTGTTCTTCAACCTTGGGGTGAGGACCCCAATGGGGTCGTGAAGCCTCAGTTGTGGGCTTGCGGCAACTTACAGAAACAAAGAAGATTAAAGTCCTCTGGACTAGAGCACTATCAGGTAAAGGGGGAGGTATCTGGTAGACCCCTTCAGGTACCAGAAGGTTGTGTCCCAGTTCTGCTCAGGTTCTTAGCAGTTGTGCTAAAATTACTTTTACTAGTGCCAGGCTTCATAGTAACTTTTTCTGTTCTCTCCAGCAAGAATACTTGGCTAATGTGAGCAGCACTGGAAGGGCGTAAAGGGGGGGGAGTGGGGGCAATGGGGTTGGGCAGATAGGGTTCCAAGAGGGGGGTGGGATTGATGGTGGGTTCCCACTCTCACAGCGCCATCCTATTTGGTGCTTAGTGCTGACGCAACGTTGTTGTGTCAGTGCTACGGCATTAGCGCCAACACGGGGGCGCTGAGCAGCACCCCCACATCGGCACTAAAGCAACAGGACCAGCGCTGCTGGCAGTGCCGGTCCTGCTGCACCCGCGCAGCGCCTCCCTCGCGTCAGCCTAAGCCGGCCAGCGTGAAGGAAGCGCCATGATGGGGCGGCGTGGGGATTGGTGGGAGGGAGGGAGGCGGGGGCAGGACATGGGCGGGCTTGGGAGGTGGCCATATGGCCACATCCTAAGCCCATCCACGAGGCTCTGGTTCAGACTGCGCAGTCTCCTCAGATCTGCACCCGCTCTTTAGCGGGCGCAGATCCGAGGAGCACATAGGGGAGGCTGGAGCCTCCCCTATGGTAAGGGAGCAAATGCTCCCTTGCCATGGGGTGAGCTCCAGCCTCTCCTATGCAGCTGCCAAGTTGGCCTCGCCATTCTGGCGCTGCCTAGGATTGTGCCCTCACTCTCGGGTCGTGGCATAAAAAAGATAGAACATCATGGTATCTAACCAAAATTGGGCAACACCAATCTCATTCCAGATTTTAGAGAACTACAAGACTACATAATTTAAGGGTCCCAGACTGCAATCCTCTCCACACTTTCCCTTGGAGGAAGTCGCAAGAGTGAACATCATGAGCCTTATTTCTAAATAAGTCTGCATAGGCTTGTGCAGTATGGGAAATATTTTTAATCTGAAGGGTTTGGGCTCTAGAAATTAGGAGATCCCTCCCTTTCAGAAATAGTACAGTTTCCAATGGATATGACTCAGTGCTAGATTTTTAAAATTACAATATTATTAGGATGAGAAATGCTCTTGGATAAAGCTGATAGCAATCATGTTTAATCAAGGATGACACAACAAAGCAAGCCTCTCTATCTGCAAAAGTAATCACTGTTCTCCTGATTCTAAATTTTAGAACCTCATATGCTCTGTGCAGCTGAGACAGGTATTAGTCCTGTGTCTCCAAAAAATTGCCAATACTGCAGTATGGGTAAAACTATATAATCCTTATTGTATGACCTTGTATCAAAAAAGACTGATGCTTTTCCTCCCAAAATATTGAGACACACTTACTTTAATTGGCAAAGCTCCGGCAACAAAGGCTCTTCCATGTATCTTTGTCACAGTGCCACGGTCTGTTAGACTTATTGGGCTTAGCTGCTTAACGGGTGATATTCGAATAACCACTTCGCCACCACCCTTTGGGTAGTAACCCCTATGAAACACAGTGATTGGACAGGGCATCATTAACATGGCATGAGAACTCCACAACTTGTTCCAGCAGCAAGACAAAGGGCATTCTCACCCATGAGGATTAAAGCAGCTCTTCCTCCAATGGCAACAATTACCTCTTTTTTATATCGCAGTCCAATGTCAAATTGAACTTCTCAACCATTGGCTTGAAGACCTGGAGAGTAAACACATTGGCTGAAAAACAGAGATTTTTAGGTGAGTGAAAGATTCCTCTTTTAGATCTCCTCTTTTAGGAGAAAAACACCTTAATGGGAACACAGGTCAAATAACCTACAGAAAGAAACTACTGACCGAAGAACTAGATTAAGGGTGCAATCCTAACGTGGAGTTAGGCCGGCATAGGGCAACAAAGTTTGGCCAGCACGAAGGCCACTGTAAAGTGTGTTCGGACCACTCTTGGAGTCAGGAAGGATGGTGCATGCCTGTGTCCTGACCTCTCTGACCCTGAGAGTGGTCCAAATATATTATATGGTGTCCCTTGTGCTGGCCAAACTTTGCTGGCCTAACTGTGCCGGCCCAACCCCAAGTTAGGATTGCACTCTAAATTTGGATCACTCCCTTTGCATGTTGAAGAAATTTGTTTTAGGGATGGCCATTTTCCTTTGACCCCCTCCCCATCAGGTAGTAATAAGCATAACCTTTTTCAATTCGTGTCTTTCAATATCCTAAAATAACAGACTGACCGGTCCATCTTAAGACAAGCGAGCCATCCCTTACCATCACTGTATAGTCTATCTGAGGAGCCATCTCTGCATTGGTGCCACCTTTCAAACGAAGCTCCGAAGGAGAAGCTGCAAACAGTACACAGGGCATGGCCACTTGCATCAGCAAGCAAACACTCCTAGAATGTGAACAGAAAACTATCAGCCGGATAGCATACTATTCATGTACACCTTCTCACATTCAAAGGCTTAGTTAGTAGAACTTCAAATAGATCTTGCTTTAGGGCCATTAAAAGATTATACAAATATTTTCAGGGGAATTTTTTCCTCCCCTATTTCCTCCACTAACTTTTGTGGAGGACAACTTCACTGTGTTCACCACTCATGTTAAAAACTCACATAGGGCACAATCCTAACCAACTTTCCTGCATGGGTGTAAGGGCAATGCAGTTTCAAAACAAACATTCCCCTACCTTGAGGAGGCCTCTGTGACTTCCTCCCCCACGCAACTGCAGGATGTAGCATATGCCCCATTGGCACAGCTATGCCAGTGCTGAAAAATTGGTTAGGATTACACCCTTAAGAACATGGGCCATAAACTTAAACCAATTTTTGTGCTAATATTATGTGGCACTTCTTTGCAAACTGCTTGACTGTCTTTTGTTTGGACCTGGCAACACACACTAAACAGATCATCAATATTTTGGTGTTTATAAATGGAGGGACTCAGGCTGATAGTGGCTTGCCCAACACCCCACACAGTCCACGGCAGAGATGAAAGTTCAACACAAAATCTTGAGATCCCATTTTTATCCACCACCCCACACAGAGAAGGGATATGCCTTACAAAAGGGTGATCCTTATGAGAATCTGTTTGGCAAAAGACCAGATTACCAAAGTATGGTTCATTTCAAAAAGTGAACTGCAGCATTCAAAGTTCCTGTTCTTTCTTATTGCAATTCTAGGACACCGCTGAAAAACTGCAACAGCCACACTGAGAAATGCATAAAGACATACCCTGCTGTTTTCGTGTCTGCTACATGGGCTCCCCCCTTGATCTTCCCAGGAGTGAAAGTGATTTCCGTTGACCCAATTTCTCCCCCTTCCATCTGTCCATCGCTCAAGTCTCGAACCATCTCCAATCCTGACAGGTGCTGAGGCCTTTAAGTCAGAAAACTGAATCAGAACATAAATAAGACCTGCAGACACATTCATATCACAAATGATACTGGTCTGACAGTGAATGGAACTGTATCTCAGGGTTAGTGCACACAGAAGGTCCCAGGGTTCAATCCTTGGTATCTCCAGGCAGGGCAGGAAAAGACCCCTGTCTGAAACTCTGAATAACAATCCTGTTTTAGTTCCAACAGTATGACCCAGCATACAGCCTTGCTTGCAATTACTTGTTGAAATTAGCTACTTACCTGCTAACCTGGTTTGTAGCAATTGTCTGCCGCAACCAACAAAGCAGCAACTGCCACAATAATTTCTTCTTCTGCTAGGAAAGAGTGCTGTGGGGATTCTTTCCAGGCTATGAAAAGAAAGATGGGGTGCTATCACACCTGCATGCACTACTTTTCCTAGCCCATTGAGGCCGAGAGAAAGGATGAGTGGCACAACAGCCATTCTCGAGGACAAAAAAGGGGTGCTGGGATGCTAACAGAGCTCACTACCATAGCTTTCTAAGGCTAAAAAACAGATGCAATCTACCCCACTCTTTCTGTAGTTCCCAGCCCCCGTGCCAATAGGACAGCAGGCAAAGCAGATCCACTCACAAAGACAATGCAAGTTCTGGTTATGTGCTTATAGAGATTTGCAGAGGTTCAGAAATTTCAAAAACAAAACCCAAAGAGGGCAAAAAGGACCCAAAATGTGCTGCTTCTTGAAACATTAAAGGGTTAAAGAAAAAGGCCAAGATTCCTAGAGAGTCATCATTAGGCTTTGGAACCATGAAGTTATAATGACAGGAGATGACATGACATCATATTCTTGAAGCCGAGGACTTACAAAAATGGCTGACTCAGATCATTGCTGCGAAGGAGGAGGATTGCTGCAAATTCACGAATAAAAATCTCCCTGCATGTGTGTAAAAGTTAATCTCAACGTCTTTAAGCATGCCTGCATGTTCTGCATATGGGTGTGCGAATCGCTGAACGAAAAATGGGATTTAATTTCCACGGAAAGATTCATGTATTCACATTACATCGGATCAATAAAACTACCGTTCAGTGAGTACTGAACATTAACAGAATTTGTTTTTTTTCTTTGGGGGGGAGGTGAGTGTAGAAGTTTAAAAAGTTTTTAAAAATACTCTTAATAGCCTAGAAGTAAAAAAGAATTACTCTCATATTGACAACTACTTGTGTTATACATTGAGAGATTTTAATGTAATTTTCCTACATATTTATCTACTTTTTGCCCACCCTCCCCTTTTTTTCTTTCCTTCCCGTTCACACTTTATTTTTGCTTGTGTAGATTTAAATAAAGTCTGTCAAAATAGTGCAATCTGAGTTAAAATAGACAGCATTTCGTCCGGTATTTTCAGTAATATAATTATGCGGAATTTCACCTTGTAAGTGCATATTAACTCATAATAAAGTTACCAGTAATGTTTCTCCACAATCACACGTTTTTATTTTCGTAAGTTTTTATTTGAGGAGTAAACTATTCAGTCCTAAACAGAATGCGAAAAGCAATCTGAAATGCTTGGAATAAGGATTGTTTTGGACGTGCCAACATGGCTGCTAAGCCCGCCCCCTGGCTTCACTTGGTTCCTATTAATTCTACAGGGATGTCGTCTCCTGTGTATATTTCCTCCGAGTTTGGAACACACATACTCCCTGCCCCCCTCCAAATCTGTCCGTTCCAAAACACAGTCCCCAGAGCTCAGTGGACTCTACTCCCAGGAAGATGTGCATTCTACCAGATTTTGCTGTAGTACCCCTCTTGTGCTGCCCTGACACCTTCACTTCTAGGATGGCTGCAATCAGGGCCGGAAGACAACTGTGCAATAATGCCCAAATGTTCATACAGCCCCAGGAAACTAGTGTCACGGGATTTTTGCAATCTGAAAGCAGCTATCATTCTCTGTGATGATGATGAGGCCCTTTAGATTTCAGACAATGCCCTCTATGCCATTTGGATGAGAAAGATGCCAGTGGTTATTAGAACGTGCGCTTGTGAGTGGGAGGTTATTATGGATGCGAGTAATTATATTATCCTGCTCTGTCTATACATCTCTTAGGAAAGAAAAAGGTTGAGCATCCCTTATCCAAAATGCTTGGGACAAAGAAGCATTTCAGATTTTTTTGGATTTTGGAATATTTGCAAATACAGATATCTTGCATATGCAGATGTCGGGGCACAAGTCTAAACAAAAAATTCATTCATGTCAATCTCAGTGTGCTAGGAGGGTCTTTTTTCCCTTGCAAAACACTGAATAAACTGCCTGTTGTGTGACTATGTTCTGACTGAAATCCGTCACATGAGGTCAGGTGTGGTATTTTCCACTTGTGGCGTCATGTCAGTGCTCATAAAGTTTTGGATTTTGGAACCTCTTTGATTCGGGATGCTCAACCTGTATTCTACTTATAAGAAATCTGATGATTAGAAAGGCGGTACCTAAATACAGAAATAGATAAATAAAAATAAAGTCCCTAATCTAGATGCACTCCACATATTGAGAAATACAGCAGGAAGTTCAGGAGAGAATAATATTATCCTCCCCAAATGTTATCAACTGAAAACAATTTACTGATCTCATTGTTTTCCACATTCTGTATCCAGATTTTCACAATTCACAAGGCTTTACCTGAGACCAGGCTGACTCCTGCCAGCTCGGATATTTTTCACCCGCAAAGGGACACTGAGAAGGCAACTCAGGGCTGTGGAAACACGCAGGATCTGGCCTCCCTGCGAAGGAAATAAATCCATCAATTGTATTTATATAAATATGCATGCAAACTTTCAACAAAAGTTCACAAAGCTGTTTGCAGGCAAAAAAATAATAATAAAGTTAAATGGCCCCCTCTCCCAAAAGGGCTCACAAAATAAAAAAAATGCAGAACACCTGTTACCCAGTTAGCAGGGGTAAAATACATAATCAAATAATATAAATCATGAGCCAGGAGCTGCTGTTTGGGGCTTCACTGATGTGCAGTTCAGCCTTCAGTTCGCCAGAAGAGATAAAAAAAAAGGGGGGGCACAGTTCCTTTTCCTTCTCTCCCCGCCCCACGCCCCCTTTTAAGGTGCCAAGATTCCAGGGCAGATGACAGGGTTGCTAAGCAGATCTGATACTCAGTACGTCTCTTCCCAGATATTAAGGCTTCCCAGATATTATTAAGATATTAATCCCATACACTCCTGGGAGAAAGCCCCACTGAATACACTAGGATTGACTTCTACATAGACACGCATAGGATTGTGCTCTAAGTGCTGTCATTAAACTGGTGCAGACAGATTCTGTTCATGCTAACCAGGAAGCAAGTCCTACTAAGTCCCCAGGTGGGTGTGCACAGGATAGGGGTCCTTCATTTACTGTTCAATGCGCTTTTCAACCATTAGCACAAATTTGATTTCACAGCCCTTCTGAGGTTAGTCATTATTAATTCCACTGGGAAAGAAGAAAATCTAGGCGGATATTCGGGGAGCAGCTGAGTCCAGAGGCCATGCCGTGCGGCGCTGGCACGCCTGCATCCCTGCTCTCTCGAAGGCCAATCTCTCCTGGACAGAGATTTCTCTGCGGGAGCCTCTCCGACACCCCCTCCATTCATTCTTTCGAGCCCTCCTCCGCATGCGCGATTCTGCCTGTGGGACCCATGCAAGCCCAATGCATTCTCGAGTCGCCCTCGGTCCGACTCACCCCTTCCATAACGCCGCCATCGATCTCCACCGCGTCTTCGTCGCCCATCATGAATCGCCGCTGGGCCCTGCAAGGAGGGAAGCCGCTCCAACGGAGCAACGATCTACTCAGGCCCCTGCCGAGAAAGGAAGCAGGCGCAGCTAAACTCAAGCGCGCACCGAGCAGAGCCGCAGCCACAGCGGAGGCACCGCCTCCCCCGCCTCAGATTCAGCCGGGACACGGGAGCCTCGCGGAGCAGGCGCAGAACGGGCTCAGCCGAGCAGCTTCTTCCTTGCAGCTGGGAGGGCATGGGTAGTTGGCAAGAACTCAAAACTCCCTTCAGTCGGGATGGGTAGGATTTTCTTAAGGGATCGGCTGTGCAGAATGAAAACTCCAAATAAGAATTCCCTCCAAATAAGAGCAGCCTGATTGGGACTTGGGCGTCTTTTTGCAGCCCAGGCTTATCAATGCTAAATTATCATGCCTTCCAGTATCGTGCGGTGCGGGTGCGGCAGGTGAGGTAGAAGTGCCGCCACTGTTGTGATCACGGAAACACAACTAACGGGCTCTAAGCAGCTGGAGCCCGTGGGCTGTTAGTGTTTGCAGTATCACAGCCACGGCAACCGCAGTGGCAGCACTTTTCAAAGAACTATGGTAAGGTGGTTCTGCCTCTGCCACACCCATACCGCATGTCAGGAATGCCTCCTCACTCCAACCTAAACCTCAAGCAGTCCAATAGCGCTTCCTTCCAGATAAACGCAGGTTGCCCCTCCATCAATACTACCTGGTGGGTAGAGATGGTGGAACAGTATCCATTGTTGGTAGATACTGTGATGGACAAGCATCCGGGTTGACGAACAAGTAGGGCTTCCTGAACCAGTTAGTTCCAGTAATAGTTGTGGCATAGCAGATTTACAGTAAAACGAACAGCACATCTTCTGTATGCTCAGAACGCAAACAAATGTCATATCCTCTATCTGTGCTTAGTCACGTGTTCAGATCCACAGTTCCCAAGATGTGTCCTAGTTTCTGATTCAGACAATTGCTAATCCCACTATGGCCGTCCTACGTCACCGCTTCCATCTCTGCCCACTGCGCTGCCCAGTTACGCCCCTGGAATGCCCTCATGGAGGCTCTGCGCCGACTGAGTGTCGCCAATGCTTGATTGGCACATGACCGGTGCTGCCGACAGTCACAGCGGCACCCAAGCACCAGCACTGCTGCTTGCATCGGTTCAGCGCCGACGCAGACACACTTTACAGCACGTTTGCGACAGTGTTCCGCTGGGACAAGAGCTTAGCACCGGTGCAAGGGAGGTATAGGATTGCGCTGACCATGAAGCAGCTGTTTTGAGCGGTGAGCTGCCGGGGAGTGACAAACTGACAAGTCATGTGCAGCACTCTCCGTCTGCCTGCCACCCACCAAGTCGCTTCAGTCAACTCCCCAATTGGCAAGAGGGAAGACGTTAGGGGCAGTGGCAACCCATAGTTTCCTCCCGCATCACCAGAGGAAGAAGCAAAAAACCCTTATGCTCTTACACCACCACCTCTTCACCCACTTGACTTAGGAAAACACCTCCCTTACCTTCAGTTCTGGTACTACCTCCTTCCTCTGAGCAATGCTTGGTCCTTTTTGAAATAACAGGGTGTGTGAAACCTGCTGGGAGTGCTCGCCAACAGCCTGTTTATTTCAAACAGGGCTAGGAGTGAGAGCAAGGAGGTGGCACCAGAACTGAAGATAAGGGGGCTCAGTCTGGCTCACCTTCCCCCCCCCCCACTGTCCTTGCCCTCCTGGATGCTTTCCTAAGCAGCCAAGTGGATGAGAAGGATGTAATGGCAGTGGTGGGGTACAGCAGTTTGTGTGTGGTGGGCTGTGGCAGGGAGTTCCTCCCTGACTTTAATTCTCACTCCACCACTTTTCCATATACAATCAATACTTATTATCTGCTAGGGTTAGGTTCTTGGAATTCCTCGAGGATAGTATAGCAAATTCACAGATAATGAGCCATTGGGGATCAATGAGGTTAAGTGCAAGGGGTACCTTATCTGCCATCAGAAGAAACCCTTAGGAAGCCAGCAATGTGCAGCAGGAAATGCCAAAAGATCTCTGAATGCTGCAGAGACTTTTCAGAGGCTGCAGGGATCTTCAGAATGGCACCTGCAACCATCATGGACCCCTTAAACATGGCCAGCGGATGCTTCTGCCAGCCATTTTAAAGGGGTCAGTGCTGGTCACCGATGCCATTCGCTTGCAGCCTTTGGAAGATCTCTGCTTGGTGAATAATGAGGACAGAGGCGCAGATAACAAGGAAATTAGAAATTCTGCACCTCACAAATAAGCAAGGTCGCATATAATGAGAATTTATTGTGCGTGACATCTCAGTGCATTGCATTGCTGAGTTGAGTCAACATAGAGGATACAAGACTGAAAGTGCAGCAGTCTTCGCCAAAACAAAGAGTCGTGCTTTGCTATGCTGCAGTTCTCTCTGCCTGGCTCAGCTCATCCGGTGTGTTCTGGTGGCGGCAGAGCAGTGTGTGGGCTGTAAATGAGCAGATAATTTTCCTTGCAAGCTTCCTTAGTAATTTTATACTCTTGTAGGGATATTGTCTCTGCCAGCGTAGCTCAGTTCCAAAAAATTAGAGACACAGAATGCATAAGGCCATGAAATAGGTCTTATTGAATCAATGGTATTGTTCGTTCAGAACAGCCCCAGACTTATCAGCTTCAGTTATACAAAATAATACTTCGTATCATGCTATTCCATTAGACCGTGAACACTTCGTTGCTACCGACACAAACCCACTCCTATTGAATTCAGACAAAACAGTCTGCCTAAGAGTTCTGCGTGGAAGTCTTACACATGTGCTCACCTGTATGTTACACCCTCCGCTTTTCCCTATCCGTCTCCTGCTTTCTAAACAAAACGCCTCCTCCCATTGGATGCTGCAAAAAAAAAAAAACCCCAGAGGGGACGCGTGGGTCTTCTACGATCTCATTGGCTAGTGTGGAACGATGGTGCCATCCGATTGGTTGCCGAGGGGGTGGGGTGCACGGCTTTCTTTCCGGAATAAGATGGCGTCGGCGGTCGCAGTGAGAAGCTGTTATTGGGCTGCGGGACAGCTGGTAAGGGAACGGGACGTGGCCCTTGGAGTGACACGTATGAAACACGCAGGGAGAAGAAAAGTGGCTGAGTAGGTCTGGTTTTCGTGTTATCCTGTCTGCGGTCTTGCTTATCCGCAGAGAGAAAGCCAGCCCGGAGAGTCGGTGAATGCCTCTGCTTGCATGCGTACAAATGCAGTGCTTGTCCTGTCTCCCTCCCTCCCTCCTGAGAGGTTACAGGAATGTGTAACCAGAAACGAGGAGTCTTGCTCACCCAAGAAATTGCGGTTCATTCACTCCCCATCTCCACCCAGCCTGCGCTTCAAAAAATATCCAGTCTGTAGTAGATATTGGTCGTAGTAGTCGGTAGAATGCCCACGTTCTGCTGCAAATGGAAGATGGTCTCTAACCGCCTCTTTACTTCGAAGCCTTCAGGTCTAAAGGACCCTCTGTGCATGTTCTTGTAGATGGATTTTTGCAAAGATCGCACAGATTCGTGGATGGGAAGCTTATCAGTAGCTATGATAGCTTAATAGAGTGTCCATGTGCAAAGAGACTAGCAACATTCAGTGGCCATTGGTTCATGCACTGCTGTTGAACTTCTAGAGCAGCAAGTTTTCAATCTTCTTCATCTGATGGCACACTGAGAAGGTACTAAAATTGTTGAGGCACACCATCAATTTTTTGACAATTGATAAGGCACACCATGCTGGCAATGGGGGCAGGGCTCACATCCCTATTTGCCCTACTAATATATAACCTTTCCTCCAAATTCCCATGACACACCTGTGGAGCACTTGTGGCACACCAATGTGCCACAGCACAGTGGTTGAAAATGGCTGTTCTAGAGGTCCAGTATCTAGCTGTTGTTTGGAACAAAACAGTACTGTTTTGAAGAAGGATCTTGGTGTGATCTAGCAAATCAATTCTTATATTCCCCTCACCTAGGTCACCATAAGATGCATACACAAGAGCATTTAATTCATATTAGTTACACGTGTCAAGTGTACAGTCAGTGTATGTCTTTAGTCAGTGTACAGATTTTAAAAAGTGTATGTCTTATTCCCTTTTCAATGCATATTTATGGGTGAAGGGGGGTGTCTAGTGACTTGAGTGTGAATATAGATCTGAGCAGTGGTACTTGCAGGTGTGAGTCAGTATCTTCCATGTACAGCATTAAAGCTTTTCCTGAATCACTTTCCTAATCTTGGTTTTTTAGAGTTCAGCATGCCTCTGCTGAAATGTCCTTGACTGCAAGTCAGATCTTAAGGGCTGTTGGAGATAACCTAAGGCCTTTGTTTGCAAATGTGTTTTTCTTTTGAGTGGAAGCGATTTTGTTGTAATGGCAGATAAAATAAAGCTATGTGACCCTGGCCTGACATCATACACTATTTTGACAACAGAGATGTCAAAGTATCTGCTTACATTTTTGAATGAATTGCAATTTCATGTTCGTGTACAAACTTGTGGGAACTGTGGTTTGCTAAAACCATGGATTGTAACAAACCAGAGTTTGAAAGTTGTACATTTCCCTGAGTTCATATGTTACAGAGAAGTGTGGTTAGTTTGTGCAAAGAAAGCAGGAAAAGTAAATTTCCTCCTTTTGGGGTTGGGGCAGGGAAGAAAACAAGCTTGGGTAGCCTCATGCATGGTAATCTAACCAGGTCAGTTATTTCATTAGTATTTCCATCTAATGTTTCATTTGTCTGTTTTTCTCTAGCTCTGTGTTCGCCATATTCGATTATATGGTAGTTTTCGTTTGCTAAAAGCAAAATACGTATGTGGGTTTGACAAGTATGCATGGAGGTATCGACATCAGCATCGATTGTTCCGAACAACTGCTGGTAAGCTTCTTCCACATCTAAATTATTGGTGTTATTTTGGTCTTTGCATGTCCCAAGGACAAACAGGAAGAAGAACAAACAGAAGAACAGGACAAACAGGTGAAGAAGGAAAGACGTATCACTTTGATTGAATTAGGTTCTGCATGGTCTTCAAACTTCTGAACATGCACAAAATCCAGAGCTTTGAAGCTCATTAGGTTGTAATCCTATGTATGCTTGTGGTGGAGTAAGCCCCACTGAATCCAGCAGGGTTTATTATTGAGTAAATACACATAGGATCAGCCTGTGCAAAATGTACTGTAGTTAAAGAGCCAATCACCTTGTTTTGTCTCAGTTATTTTAAACTGCAAAAACTTTGGCTGTAAAATTATCACATTACAGAAATAGATTTCAACAAGCTGAGAACAGTTATCCAAACTGTTCTTAGCCATTTTTATCAGTCATATTGTATCTAAGTATTCCAGAAATCACATGTTCATTTTTGATATACAGTATACAGTCAGCAATTGTGGCCGCTTTTGTAGTTTCCTGACTCCATTATTTTATACAGTAATTTTGTAATAACACAAGCAATTTTTGTACATGGTGTGCCTTTACTCATGAAGTAATTTTAGTTGCTATCGAGAAGTTTGACTGTAATTTGACATTTGCACTATTGCCTTATTTTCCCAGTGTCCAGTGGCCAACTGGTCCAGTTCAAGCTCTCTGATATTGGAGAAGGAATCACAGAGGTGACTGTGAAAGAATGGTAAGTAAATTTGAATCTTGAAATAGATAGCTGTAACCAGTCGCCTTCTGCTGCCCTAAAAACTTGGTATAGGGAAAGAAAGGAAACCAGTAATTTTGGAGTTACATAAAATATTGTATGTGAAGCTTGTCAGCCACAGATCTGTTTTTGAATTGATTTAAAAAATTAGGAAATGAAGTGGGTTGTTAATGAAATACTTTTGTTAGTACTGGGGATGGGGAAGACAAGTCTTTATGTGAGCCTGATACAGCTTGATTTAAGAAGTACTAACATCCAGATGATTATTTAAAGGATTTTTAGGTTGCTTTTCCAAAGCAGTCCAAGCAACTTATAAAAATGATAAAACACCATCAGATTAGAATGAAATTGAACAGTAATAAAATACAAATGGCCACTGGAAAACAGTTGAGCATAAGGATCTACATCACTGATGGCAAACCTTTTGGGCTCAGCGTTTCAAAACTTGGGGAAATGCTTAACTTGACTCTGCTGGCGTGTCAATCCCCCTCCCAAACAAAAGAGAAACTGTTCTTTATATTCATTTATTGAAACAAAAAATACAGTCCAATCATGTGTGGTGCTATGTATTCTATAAAAAAAATCAAATATTGCAAAAATGAAAAATGAGTAAAATAAACTCAATTTTTGCCAGATGTTGGTGAACACTGATGTGACACCCCAAACGATGTGGTGTGTCACCTTTGACATGCATGTCATAGGTTTGCCATCACTGATCTACATTGTTTGTTTCTGCAAAGACCCCCCACAATATAATGTTCATTGAACAGCCACCTTCATTGCCGCAATTGTTATGCAGTCTTTTTTTTTCCTGCTAGGTATGTAAAAGAAGGCGACACAGTATCTCAGTTTGACAGCATCTGTGAAGTACAGAGTGATAAAGCCTCTGTCACTATCACCAGTCGATATGACGGTGTAATTAGAAAACTCCATTATAACTTAGATGAAATTGCCTATGTGGGGAAGCCCCTGGTGGATATAGAAACAGAAGCCTTGAAAGGTAATTTTAATTGATTTTCATCATTATGTCAGGGTGCTGGACTATGTTGGTCCCACAGAATTAAGCCTGGGTAGGCAAGACACAGATTAAAAATTAGTAAACCAGCTTTTTTGTCTCAAATGCTCCGCAAGCCTTCCTGTTGCTTGAGGTTTTTCATCAGGCAGTGCAAAAATAAAATTAGCATTTTCTGCACTTTTCTGCCTTATGTTTAGTGACTGAGGGCCCAATCCCATCCAACTTTCCAGCACTGATGCAGTTGTTGCACTGGGGCATACATTGCATCCTGTGATGTTGGGGGGCATTTATGAAGGTCTCCTCAAGTTAAGGGAATGTTTGTTTCCCTTGCATCAGGGTTTCATTGCAGCGCCATTGGCACTGGAAAGTTGGGTAGGAGTGGGGCCCTGAATCACTTGGTTATGTCATGGATAGAGGTTATGATCCAAAGAGCTATTTTAGGTGCACCAAAGGGCTGTCCAGTGGGGGTTTTTTCTGTACACTTTTATTCTTCAGTTTTTGCTTTTCTCAGTATTAAAACGAGATACACAAATCATATCATTGAGAATGGACTCAACTTATTAAATCTTTGAACCGTAGTACCCCATGCTATACTACAAACAACTTTAAAAACAGTTTGGTACGTGGGGGGGTCTTGTATGGTTTGGGGTTTGTTGTCAGAGAAGAACTAGCCCAATGTGCATGGAGCTATTGGTCTAGTTCTTTGAATCCTAGCCAGAGGCTTTACTGGGCAGGTTAGCTGTGTGGAAGACGTTTCCTTGCGCTGCTATCCTACTCTCCTCCAGTGGGGTGGGTATGGAGGAACCATCCTGTCATCTGCTGTCATCTGTGGCTGCTATGCTGTGCACACTTACCTGAGAGTTAGTTGTATTGGGCATAGTAGGACGTACTTCTGAGTAGACACGCCTGTAATGTCCAATTTAACACATACTTTAAGGTTAAAGCTGTTTTTCACCCTTCTAATATTCAGCATGTTGACAGTTACGTGAATTGCTCCGTATTACCGTTAACCCCCTTTTTTGTCCTATCTGCAGACGTAGCTTCAGAAGAGGATGTTGTGGAGACTCCTGCTGTGTCACATGAAGAGCACACGCATCAGGAGATTAAAGGCCACAAAACCTTGGCAACTCCTGCTGTTCGTCGGCTGGCCATGGAAAACAATGTGAGTGTATTTTTTACTGAAGGAGGCCTTTCTACAGTCGATCTCATATGCCATCAGGCGGATATAAGAACCCAGTGACAATATTCCTTTCCTATAGGAAGAGTATGCTAACCTAATAAAGAGTCAGAGGGAGTATTGATATGTGGTAGGACTTGACAACTTCTTTGTGATGGAAAGGGATGCTTTTTCTTACCACTCTTTCCTCCCTAGTGATCCAGCAAGAAAATTGCTGGGATTCCCAAAAAATCTTGCTTCTTTGCAACATCTGTCATCCTGTGTAGTAGGTTCAGCTTGTGACAAGCTCCTCCCACCACTCTGCAGGGTGTGAGGCTTGCTGAGGGTTAGGGTGGACTGTGAGGCTCCATGGAGCCCTCCAGAAACAAGTGTTGAGAGCCTTCCAATGCAAGGCAATATAGGCTATATCTGTGTGACTTGGGATGCATGCACCTATCGAAAAAGGCCACATGATGAGCTGTATGTGTGCAGAGAACTTTCAATGTCCATCTTTTCCAGAAGTGGCCCTTTGTTGGAATGAAATAGGGACAGGGACAGAATTATGTATGTACCCCGAGCTCTTTGGAAGAGGTACTGCCAGACCTTCCACTAGTGCAGTGGTCTCCAAACCATAAGAGTGCTGTGTTAGGCAAAAGTCTTCCCCATGCAGCATGCCTTACATGCCTTCCCCATGCCTTACAGTTCTGTGCCACTATATAAGTCTTTCCATGGTTGCATGGCTCCTGATTTGACTGTCCTGCCTTGTAACATATTTTCTTATTTTCAGTTTCATAAAAGGGACTTTCTCCTGATGTTCTGTATCCAGGGCTCTTTAGCTTGCTGTATATCTTTCAGATTAAACTGAGCGAAGTTGTTGGAACAGGAAAGGATAACCGTATCCTTAAAGAAGACATTCTCAATTACTTGGCGAAGCAGACAGGAGCTATTTTACCTCTATCACCAAAACCTGAAATTATCCCTCCCTCTCTGAAATTGGAGCCTACACCGGGCAAGCCAAAGGTGAAGATACCTACAATTCCTGTGCCCATTTCCAAACCTGTAGTAATTTCAGGAAAAGATAAAACAGAGGCCTTATCAGGTAAGAATGCAGTCTTAATATACACATAAAAGCATGATAAAATATTTGTACATTTGTAATGAAAAATAAAACATTAATATCAGTTTCTTCATTCATACTGAAGCACAGGTCATGATTTTTTGGTGTAAGATGCTGAGGCCAACTCTGCAGGCATCTCTTTTGTTCAATATTAATGTCAGAAAAGACATTTTTCACTGTGTGTTTTCCTACATGCACAATGTGGGCTAGAATTGCAGTGCTCATGATTGAACAAGCTGGAGTCATTTTTGTGATGCTCTTGATTAGTGGTCTC
>JAJKFI010000065.1:5695638-5767451 GCA_029204185.1 Lerista edwardsae
GTCTCAAAACTACAGCCTGGGGGCCAAATCCAGCCCTCCACAAGATTTTATCCGGCCCAAAGCAGCTTAAGTATTTGACATTTTTATTATATATCATTTCTCATAAGCACGGCATTGTTTCTTTGTAAATGTCACATTTCTCTTTCATTCTGAATCATATCATGCTGATTACAAAAAAGATCCAAGTAAAACATTAATTTAAATTTCATTCATTCATTCATTTATAAAACTGAATTTTTTTGGGGGGGGGGAGGGCTACAAAAATCTGTAAAATATATGATGTGGCCCTCGTACTGAAAAGTCTGGCAATCTCTGCTCTTAAGAATCAACCACCCAACAGTATTTATATACCACTTTTGAACAAAAAGTTCACAAAGCAGTTTATAGGCAAAGAATAATAAAATGGCTCCCTGTCCCAAAAGGGCTTACAAATTTTTTAAAAATGTAGAAAACCACCAGCAACAACCACTAGAGAAGACACTGTGCTGGGGTGAATCAGTTCCTCTCCCTCTGCTATATATAAGAGGAACACTACTTGAAAAAAATGCCTCTTGCTGAGTTAGCAGGGGTAGAAAATGTCCATCTCAGGCCTTTAGTTGTACCTGGCTAGAGCTGGATCAGGATCCTGGTCAGTGCGTGAATGGCAATATAGCGGAGTGTTTGGGAAAGTTTAGTCTGAAGCTGAAATTCAGAGCAACTTGTAGAGATGGCAACATCCTCCCATCCCTTCCAAATCTGTTCCAGAAAGAAGCAGAAGTAACTGGATTCATTTCCCAGACACACACAAAATTACTCTAGGCTGAGTCTGGGTGTATTTCCTAAACCTATGCTATGGCATGCAGCAATATCATAACCACATTCTAGGGCTTGGAGAGTGGGACTCCTGCAGTCCAAGGGCATAGTCCTAACCAACTTTCCAGAACCAGGGTAAGGGCAATGCAACTCTGAGGTAAGGGAACAAACATTTGTGTAGTCACAGGTCTCCATGACTACTACTACACAGCTATGTCAGTCCATGAAAGTTGGTTAGGATTGCACCCTAAAGCTGGTTTCCCCACTTCTTTGTGTCACTTATTCAAGGTGCTAGGGGTGCCTCCATTCATAGCCTGATGGCTGCAGCAGATCTTGGACTCTGGTTGCTGCTACAAATAGTAGTTTGTGCTGTTCACATCCTAGTGCTGATCCCATGTGTGATTAGCTTCAGTTGCTGTACAGCAGCGGTTTTCAATTTTTTCAACCGCTTTACAGGCTGCTACCTGACTTACAAATGCCAAAGGGTGCTGCTATAATGGTGATTGGGCAGCAGTACTCCTCCCACCGAGTAGCAGCTGGTTTAACCCTTGATGCATATAGCCTAATCTGTGTGTTTCGTGAACACCAAAAATTGGGTCAGGAGTCCTGAACCCACAGTTTGAGAATTGTTGTTCTACAGTGTTGATAATATCGCATCTGTTTATTTTCCAGAGCTACCCTCTGTCAGTTCAAGCATATTGTACTGCTCTTCAGATAAATAGTGTTCTTTTTATCGAAAAGATTTCTTAACGTGCAAGATTTATATATTACTTTTTTGGTACTCAAAAGTGATGTACAACACAGAAGTGAAACATACAGAGAGAAAACATGAATAAAAACATTAATGCATTTAAAAATTAAAAAAGATTAAAATGTAAACAGCTGTTTTACATGAACAACATTCTGCAGCTTCAATGGCGGTAGAGAAAAAAACCTTCCTAGCTACTATTACTGAAAGTAGGCATAATCTTGCTTAAGTTTGGTCAAATTTGTCCCACGTCTTCCTCCAGTGCCGCTCTAGATGTCTGTTAAGCCATTTCTTCTCCTGAAGTTCTGCAGTAAATCAAGGAGTCAACCACACTCTGCAACACAGCCAAGGTGTCCAAGGAGTGATTTAATCCACTGCTCTGGCCATTTCCCCATTCTATTGGTCAACCAGTGCCATGGGTAAATCACCTGTCCTAGTAGCGAATAACTCACTCAAAGCTCTTAGAAAACCATCCAGATCCATCAGTCTTGTGGGGCAGACCATACCACCAGGTCCTCTGACCTTGCACTGGTTAGGCCTTGCCATCAGCCTACACTTTACTAGGTAACAGTCTGTGTTTGATAAGAATGAAATATTTCATAGGCCACTGTTGTTGTTATAGCCCCTTAAGGCAGTATTTTAATTGTTCTGTTGTAGGCAGGTGGAAAACAAGGCAAGAGATCAGAAAATTGCTAAATGTAACATCTTTTGAAATTTAAAATTGTTTTTGTTTTCTGATTTCCAGGATTTCACAAGGCAATGGTGAAGACCATGACTGCTGCTTTGAAAATTCCTCACTTTGGTTATTGTGATGAGATTGATCTCACTCAACTTGTTCAGTTGAGAGAGGAGTTGAAACCCATAGCACAAGCACGGGGAGTTAACCTCTCCTTCATGCCTTTCTTTCTAAAGGTGAGATACAATCAATATGTAAAACAGAAGTTTTTATTCTGGCCTGGTAATTACATTCAGACACTGAGCCATGAAGAGTGTTCAGATTTTGCAGGAAACACTGAGATGATTTTGCCATAACATTTATCCACATAGAATATATGTGGAGAAACAAATATACTTGGGGAGGGGAAAAATATACATAGAAACAGGGCATTTGAATGCAAAATTAGTGTGTATTCTGTATTATGGTGTAGCAATTTTCATATGTATTCCTCCACAATTATTTCAAATTATTATGTTAAACTAGGACGTGATGAAGAGATTGTATAGCATAAATACATGTAAGATAATATAGTCTGGATGCACTGAAGATGTTCAGTTGCATCTTAATGCAGAAGGCACAACAGGATTGGGGGCGCAATCCTAACTTGCCCTGAAACAGCAAGGCCTGCGGGCCTGCGCCATATCCAGCGTAAGTTAGGATGCAAATAGCAAACTGCATCTCTAGGATTTTGGATCAGCATTTTTCTCTGTTCTGTCTGGAGTTCGTGCAGAGCAGGTGCTGTTATAATATAATGAGCTGTATAAACTTCCCCAAAGATAGTGTTTTGTATCCTGATTTTACTAGGAATAGTAATACGATTGTCTTTTATTTTTAATAGGCAGCTTCTTTAGGATTATTACATTATCCAATTCTTAATGCTTCCGTGGATGAAAACTGCCAAAACATCACATACAAGGTTTGTACATAATATGGAAAGCGTTTCTGTTGCATATGAAGCTACCTTATATTGAGCCTGACCATGGGTCCATCTAGCCACTGCTGTGATTGGCAGCACTAGATCTCCAGGGTGGACTCAGGCTGAGGCTTTTCAAGGTATCTGCTGTCTGGAGCCTTGTTAAAATTAGAGAGGCTGGGAGTGAGCCATTCCTGTGCATTGCCACGGAGTGGGGTCTTTTCCCCAGACCTTCCATAGCGAATATGCTCCACCTTCATTTAATTTTTTTTAATGCTTAAGTACATTTGAATTGGAACTTCAGGCAGGCAGTTCATTAATTTCTCCAACAGTGGTGTATCTTGTGTGCTTGTGCTTGTTTCTTTTCCTTTTTAACAGTTTGTGAGTTGATATTAGAAATTTGCTCTCCAAAAAGGAGCCACAGACTATTTTCTGAGACAGAACGTTTCTGTAAGAGAAGTTATGGACAAAAATCTTACGATGTCTCTTTCCTGGAATAAACACAACTTTAAAAAAAACTCATGTGTAAAGAAGTGTCGGTCTTCTCTCTGCATATACTTTCTAGGCTTCTCACAACATTGGCATTGCTATGGATACAGAGCAAGGCTTGCTTGTTCCTAATGTGAAAAATGTTCAGGCCTGCAGCGTGTTTGAAGTTGCTTCAGAATTAAACCGCCTACAAAACTTGGGGTCTGCAAACCAGCTGGGAACAAATGACCTCACAGGGGGAACTTTCACACTCTCCAACATTGGCACAGTGAGTTACATCACACTTAAAATCTAGCTCTGAGAATATGCCTGTTTGTATTCCAAGGCATAAACGAACTCTTTGTGGGAGGTGGGGGAGCAGGAGTAGCTTGTAGGCCAGTGGTTCCTAAACTGTGGGTATGGACCAACCAGTGGGTCACAAGCCAATTTCAGATGGGTCGTGAAGCTCCTAGGGCAGCCATATTGAAAATATGGGAAGTTGGGATGCTGGAAAGGGGTAAGGGTATGTGGTTGTTTTGCTTGTGTCAAGGTTGTAAATAGGCTTTTTTTCTTTCCGATTCCCTTTGCTATTGGAAAATGGCGGAGAAATGACCCAATGTATTGCTGCAATCTCAGGAAAGCAGCAGGTTCTTGTGTCACAATGACTGTATTTCTACCCAGGACATCACTTGTGGTGGGTCCTTAACAGACTGTCATTCTAAAAAGTGAGTCCCGGTGCTAAAACATTTGAGAATCACTGTTGTAGGCTATGTTGTGCAGGGCGAGGAATAGCTGGATAGGTACATGAGAGGTGCACTAGTAAGAATTGGAGAGTCATAGTGTACAAACAGTGAGCACATATGACCAGGGGCCAAAAGGGAAGGGAGGGCAGGAAGAATGTTCCATTGAGCCCTATACTTCATGTGCAGTCACCGAAAGGGATGGGGTATTTAACCTTGATATTAGGTTAAAGGTTACCCAACACAAACACTGTCCAGAATTGATTTTCAAAACTTACTATGATTCTTTGCTGGGTTATTTTCCCCCTAGATTGGAGGTACCTATGCCAAACCAGTGATCCTACCCCCTGAAGTAGCTATTGGAGCTTTGGGAAAGATACAGGTATGTTGATTCTGAATTACAAAGATGTTATGAAGGTCTGCTTAATCAAAATTTGCATTGGTTTCAAAGTTCCTTTTACTGTTTTAAAAAGTACTGGTACTCTCCAAAGCTTTATAAATGAAAGAGGGATGTTTGTTTATCCTTGTAAAAAAGTTAAGAAAAGTTGCTAAACAAAACTTCCCTAGATTGCCAAATGAGTAGCTATTTACAATATAATCTTCATAACCTCTTACCTCCCAGCTCTCCCAATCAAATAAATATAAGAGGCAAGAAAGGAAGCTGGCATAAAATATATTCTTTCAAGTGTAAATACTGATTTTTTCCCTTCTCTGAACTTTCTTCCCCAAAGTCTCAATGTTAAATGCAAATTAGATCCTTCCATTATGTTACTAGTTCTCTGTGCTTTTCTCAACCCATTATGATTGGCGAACCCAAGGAGGAGATAAGTGATAGAAAACAGGAGATTACAGTTTGGTGAGAGAAGCACTCTGCACATGTTTTGAGATCAGGCCCAATCCTTTTATTGTTTTAAAAGTGTGCATGTGTGAGAAAAGTGTATGTGTTAGAAAAGATCTAAAAACCAACTTCTTTTTAGCACCAGTGTTTTTACCAACTGTCTGGGGAGCAATTTTTTTTTCTTCAAAATTGCCAGAGCAATTTTCTGCTTATAGAAATGATCAAAGAGATCTTGAATAGCCAGGGTAATGGGTACAGGTTATAGGGGTTTTTCCTACCATTAATGTATGATTATTGTATAGTAATGTATAGTTTACTATTCCTCTGATTCCTAGGTCCTTCCTCGGTTTAATGATAATGGTGATGTATTGAAAGCACGGATAATGAACGTGAGCTGGTCTGCTGATCACAGAATTATTGATGGTGCAACAATGGCCCGGTTTTCTAACTTGTGGAAATCTTACTTGGAGAACCCTGCTTCCATGCTGCTGGACCTTAAGTAAAGATGACTAACAGCCGGACACATACTTTAATTTTGGAACAATTATTAAGCTAGTGAAACTAGCAAGTGCCCTTAAAACTATATAATATTTCAGAATTCACAATTTATTTTTTTTGATTGATAGGCATTTCAGATCAATAGTTGGCATACTGATTACCTGTTACATTTTGTTCAGTTGCATTGTTTAGTTGTAAGTTATTTGGCTACTGGCTGTCATAGGTCATGGTATGGTGCCTTGGTTAAGGTGATGGGTAAATTGACAATGGTTAAAATGTGCTGTATACCTCTAGACTGACGTAACCAGAAGAAGGCAGCTGACATTATTTGCAATTTTTTAAACTATTGTGCTGTGTAGAAAATAAATCATGTCAAAATTTATTCCTAACTGGAAACAGGACTTGTTTTTCACAAAACAAAAGGGAAGTTAGCAAGCTTCAATGTTAGCAAAGTTTCAATACATAAATCATGTACAAATAAAACACCTTTATGTGGATCTTTAAAATACTTGGGGATGAGTTTTCTTGCTTAACAGTGCTTGCTTGCTTGCTTAAAACATTCTTTCAGGAGCTGTCATTAATTACTGAAAGGAACTGGTGCACACCTGCATACCATCTGTACTTAGACCATAGTCTTAACCGTAACCAGCTGGGTTCATGCAGCAAATAACAGTATTTGTAACAATAACACGATGTGCATTCATTTTTTTTAAATAGCATTGTATTTTGCCAGGGAGTAGCTGCAGGTTAGTGGTAGAGCATCTGCTTTGCATGCAGAAGATTCCCAGTTTAGTCGCTGGCACCTCCAAGGTAGTCAGAGAAAAATTCCCATCTGAAAGTCTGCAGAGCTGCTATGTCTTCCTGTGAAATTTGCAAATACACATGGTATAAAGGCATCTGTGAAGTAATTTTCAGTTAATGGGATCTCTGCAGTAGCCAGCAGCAGTTTGTAAATCCTGGAACCCACTCAGATGTAGTTTGACTAACGAGTAATAAATGAAGCACTTTTTCTCCTGCAAAGCAGACGCTTTTAAAGAATGGATTGCTGAAGTATCCTGGTAGCCTTAACTTTGGAAAACTCTCGGTGCTCGATGTAAAAATATGATAAATCAGTGTTCTACATGAAATGCGAAGAATAACAGAGCTTTCTATAAGTGGTTTATGCCTATACATGAATTGTCCCCACACATTAATCTAGAACAATCCAATATGGAAAGCAGATGAGGCTTGTAGCAGTTCCCATAATCACAATGGATTTTTTTAATCTTTACAATCATGGCATTTGCTATTGACCAATTCAAGTATTGTGTCTGTCCGTGCGAATTTATGCCTGGAGATAGCTGGGGCTGGCAACGCAACTATGAGACTATGAAAAGGAAGCTTTTCATATTGCCTTGTGTACAATAAAGAAGAGGTGGCTGATTGTATTGGCAGTCACTATTGTAACCAAAATGATGCTTACAAAATTTAAATAAAAATACTTTCTCCAGTTTAGAAATTTCCTCAAGAGTCTATGGGCTCAAAATTAAGGCATCAATCAAACACTTTGACATTGATAGCATTGTTAGGATTTACACTCTTTTTTTATCCCCCCTGTGTGCTCATAGATTAAAGTATTGGGAGGAAGGACAGGCCCTAAGAACGGAAGTAATCTCAGATGTCAGAAGATGAGAAGAATTTCAGATCAATAACGCAGAGACACAGGGCTCTTCGGCAAGGTTAGAAGTGGCCTTAACAGAGACCATACTGGGCAATAAAAGTCTCCATGAAAGAGACAACCATGTTCTTCTAAGGCAAAATGTTGGCGCCAAAAGTCTTGTGGGAAAAGGTTACATGAGCAAAATGCTTGATAAGAAATTGATTAATGTTGTGCACGCACAAGTTTTCATTTTTAAATAATCTTGTATCCTCTTTGAAGGTTTATTTGGTTAAATATCAGAATATATGATCAAAGCTGATCCTAAGTTGTAGAATGTCTTTAAAAAAAAACATTTATAATATATAATTTGAGAAAAGAAGGTCGAAGTAAGAGATGAGATAGCAGGTTCCTCTGTCTGAGATCCATGAGGGAAAGAACTGAAATGCTTCTCATGTCATATGTAGATCCATTTTAAAAAACTTTATATTGATTCTTATTAAAAAAAAATACCATATCACTACTTTTTGATTGTTTTCTATTCTTTAATAAATTTTGTTTTATTACTATCTCTGTGGTTTTTGACTTTTATATGAGAGTATTTGCCACTTAGATCTCCTGAGCACATAAATCCATGTATCTGGATATTTACTTGAGTATATATTGGGAAAGGTGTACGACAAGGCTGTATATTGTCACCCTGCTTATTTAACGTATATGCAGAGTACATCATGAGGAAGGCAGGGCAGGATGACTCACAAGCTGGAATCAAGATTGCTGGGTGGAATATCAACAACCTCAGATATGCAGATGATACCACTCTAATGGCAGAAAGTGAGGAAGACCTAAAGAACCTTCTGATGAGGGTGAAAGAGGAAAGTGCAAAAATTGGCTTGAAGCTCAACATAAAAAAAAAATAAGATCATGGCAACTACTCCCATTACTTCCTGGCAAATAGAAGGGGAAGAAATGGAAGCAGTGACAGACTTTATTTTCCTGGGCTCCAAGATCACCACAGATGGGGACTGCAGCCATGAAATTAAAAGACGTTTACTTCTTGGGAAGAAAGCAATGGCGAACCTAGGCAACTTAATAAAAAGCTGAGACATCACCCTGCCAACAAAGGTTTGTATAGTCAAAGCTATGGTTTTCCCAGTAGCAATGTATGGCTGTGAGAGCTGGCCATACGAAAGGCAGAGCGCCGAAGAATAGATGCTTTTGAATTATGGTGTTGGAGAAGACTCTTGAGAGTCCCCTGGACTGCAAGGAGATCCAATCGGTCAATCCTCCAGGAAGTCAAGCCTGATTGCTCCCTGGAAGGACAAATCCTGAAGCTGAACCTCAAATACTTTGGCCACCTCCTGAGAAGAGAGGACTCTTTAGAAAAGACCCTCATGCTGGGAAAGACTGAAGGCAAAAGGAGAACGGGGCGGCAGAGGATGAGATGGTTAGATAGTATCACCGAAGCGACGAACATGAAATTGGGCGAACTCCGGGAGCTAGTGGAGGACAGGGAGGCCTGGCGTGCTGTTGTCCATGGGGTCGCGAAGAGTCGGACATGACGTAGCGACTGAACAACAACATATTTCCTCTTACAGCCCAATCCAGAACTTCCTGACCGCCTGGGAATGCAGCGGTAGCCAGGTGGCTACCGCTGCAGCCAGGCAGCCCTGGGAGGCTCCACCGGGAAAGGGACATTCATAAGAGCACAGGGTGACTGACATAACCCAAGCCAGAGGGTCACCCAATTGTTCCCGATGTATTGCTGAGGGGCTAAAGGGACTGTTGTACTGAGGAGGGGTGGAAAGTTTCTCTTGTGCTTGTGAATCTACAACCCATTTTGTGGGCTGGCCCTAAAAGTAGATCTAATCTCAGAGACAATAGTGGTTTGATGCTACTATACGTTGGATTCTACCACATCTTCTGCTGCAACATCTGAGATGTTGACAAGACAATAGATTGTGACTTGGATAGTCCAATCCTATGGTACCTTAACACTGGCATTGGGTGTTGCAAAGGTTCCATAAGGCATGTTTCTACCACCTTAGTGCTGTTCCTTAAGTGGGGCAAGGGGGACAAATGCCCCGGACACCAAGCTGGGGGGGGGGGCGGAAAAATTGCTGCCAGTACCCCTGCTTGGTGCCCTTGGTTTGCACCCCTCCCCAGTCAGGTTGTGCTTATTTTGCCCTCAGAGTGGTGGGGAAAGGCTTTTCTCCACTGCTCCATTGGTGCTTTTCTCCTACCCGCCCCCTCCTCTTCCGCTTTAAAAAAAAACAGGGAAGGAGAGAGTGAGTCAGTGGCGTCACTAGAGTTTGTGTCACTTGGTTCGGGAGGTCAGCGCGTCACTTCCCATGATGGATCTCCCCCTCTCAAACCATACAGAATAAAGTACAATACCATATGCACAAACTAAGTGCAGTGTTATCACTAGCGTTGGTGTCAACCCCCATCCATTTTATTTATTTATTTATTTGACGATGGTACAGGTCACTCAACAAATCAGTAACCAACAAAAAACTTGTGACCAATTTGATGACACTCACACAATTAAATAAAAGTTCTAGTATTAGCTCTGATACATGGAAATGAGAACTGACATAATGATTTGTTGCAAAAATCGTGATTTTTACATAAAAAGTTGTATTTTCTGTTGTTGTTTTGTTTTTTTTTTGCCATAGCTTTTGATAGAATAAAGATATGACACTCTGGTTTTTTTTATTGAATTCCAGGTGAAATTTGACCTCCAACAGTAGATAACATGATTACTCCATAAAACCCCGATGTTCAAAAAATCACGATTTTACATTAAAGGTTACATTAAAAGTTTTTGGGTTTTAGGTTTTTGGTCATAACTTTTGATAGAATATTACACTCTGTTTTTTTTTCCATTTCCAGGTGAAATTCCGTATCCAACAGTATGTAGCATGGTATTATCTTTTAAAACCGTGAATTTAGCAATTTTGGTCCCAGTTGGTATCACCCCCCCCCCGTGTGTCACCTGGTGCGGCCCGCACCCCCCACCCACCCCCACGTCACCACTGGGGTGGGTAGAGGGGAAAACCTCCAATGGTGGCTGCAATCACAGCCACTGTCGGAGCTTCCTGGCACCTCTCCAGGGGTTGGAGCTGCTGTCCTCCACATTTTTCAAAGCGGAGAAGGAGGGCAGGAGATTGCGATTGCAGTCACTGTCAAGTTTTCCCCTCCACCTTCCCCCTCCTTTAAAAACAGTGGAGAAGGAAGGACAGCAGCTCCCAGAGACATACGGGGAAATTCTGATGGTGACTGCAATCACAGCCACGGTTTGAGGTTTTTTCCACCCCACCCCCTCCTTTTAAAGGGGCAGATGCTCAGAGCATACCGCTGAGTGTCCATGCCTTTCCAAAGCAGCAAGAGCTGCTCTGAAAAGTTTCTCAAAAGGGCAGCCTGCCAGCAGTAATTGCAGTGATGTAATTATGTCAC
Organism: Lerista edwardsae; assembly: GCA_029204185.1. Lineage (NCBI taxonomy): Eukaryota > Metazoa > Chordata > Lepidosauria > Squamata > Scincidae > Lerista > Lerista edwardsae. The sequence continues at coordinate 5,706,449 of JAJKFI010000065.1, forward strand.
CGCAATTACTAGGTGTGACATGGTAGGTCCTGGCTCCAGGGCGGGGGGGGGGAGAGCCAGGACCACCCCTGCACCACCCAGGAAGTCAATGATGCTGGTGGGGAATCCTGTGGTGCCCTGTGGACATCAAAAGCCCTGGCCACCAAGGAGAACAGGTAAGCGCTGAGTGACGTGGGGACATGGGAGTGGCATTCCTGGGCAGGAGGGAGAAAGGGAAGAAAGGGGGAGGGACAGTCCTGGAAGGAGGGTAGAACTAGGCCTGGGAGAAGGGTGGAGGCCTCCACAGCCAAATCCTGTCCCGTGTCAGGCTCAAAAGCCCGACATGGAGCTTCTCAAGTTTGCTCAAGTTATTTAACTGGTGCAGGCTTGAGAAGCCCCATTGAACAGGCTGAGCTTTACTCTGGGTAAGGGGACAAATGTCTCCTTCCTCTGAAGAGATCTCCAGCCTGCTTGCATCTAGCATAGGTTGCAGCAGCTTCCATTTTGTACTAGGGCTCCTATGCTGGGTAGGATTGGGTGAGGAGGATAGGATTGCCCTAAGAATGGTTATCTTAAAGACAACTAGAGAAACAGTAAAACATATGGTATGTTTAATGCATTATTTGAGGAATTTTCCAATAAAGCATTTGATAATGTTTCTTATTATGCCCCGTTTTATTTTACTCAAAGTTTCAAGAGTTTTATCCCAAATTCTTATTCTCATTCAGTGGGTTTCATGTCTTCAACCAGATGCACAAGTCACACTAGTCTTTATTCTGCTCAGCAGACTTTTCTTGACTTGTCGAAACAGAACTAAACGTCAAGAAATGCAAGATTCATACCAAGCACATATTTTAGGGGGCTCAGTATTCTGGCGATAGCAATGCTTGCTATTCTCAGCCAATGTCATGGGTTAAAATTAGAACTCAGCTGGCATTGCATTTCGCTCCATCATAAGGGGTGTAAGGTTTGTAAATGGCTTTAGCAAAACAGTCAAGATTTGTGACCGATTCCTGTTGTTGCACAGAAATCAGTGAACCACCGAAAACCAGCTAATGCAGCCAATGATTTTGGTAAGTAGTTCAAAAACGTTTCTGTTGACGCCTGGAGGTGTATGTGTTAGCAAGGGAATTGTTGACACAGTGGATGGAGCTTCCCATTGCTTTGCCGCTAAAATTAGGAAAGTACTTTTGAAATGCCTGGCAGGTTATAGTGACTGTTTCATTGTGTGATTGCACTTGTCAGAAAAGGTTTGTCCACAAAAAGTATGTCTCTTTTTGTAGCTCCTTGTCCTGCTTGAATATAGAGGCCTGCAACAAAGGCTCCAATTCTAGCCTATGCAATTTCTTGCCTGGCTTTTTCCTGTGGCCAAAATCCAATTAAGGTACCAGTTTTGAAATACTTTTGACAACTTCACCAACATTTGTTCTTTTATACGTGACGCTTCTGTCTGTGATACTGACGCAGAAAACTAAAACCAGACATCGGACTCAGAATGCGGAAGAGCCATGACTGAAACCAAAGTTTGCGTTGGCACGTTTACAGCCGTTAAGGCACTTTGGGAAGTCAGAATCCAAAAGGTAACAGAAGAGCTCCGAAGGCAAAAGGAATTCAGTCAGAAGGCTGCCGGGAGGTAGGTACTTCTTAAGTGGGTGGGATGGGATCTTTGGAGGCTTTTAGAATTTGATGTCCAATTTCCATGAGCAACCCTTGTGGAAGCCTTGTCTACACAATGCTACAAATGAGACATTAGAGTAGACTGTATCACTTCAGGCCCAGGTGAAACAAGACATTTTTAATTATGACATTTGAGCCTTGCCTCTTAATGAGAAAGTTTCATGAGGAGGCCCAATATAAATCACAATAAAACCATGAGGCGCCCCCACCTCATGTATCCATGTTAAAAGAACATTTTCAACTCTCAGAGAGGTTTTTCTGTCACCGGTTGGGAGGGCTGGGCTCCATCAGGAGGATGTGTGAGATTTTTTTACCTTCAGCTGACATTTTTGTTTTTACATGGGGAGCACTGAAAAATGCTGTCCTGTTTACCAGGGGAGTTGCATGTGGGAATTATTTAATAAATGTTTCCCTGAAGTAGGATGCAAGATGATCAGTCCTGCCCCTTCTAAAGAAAAAGTAGCTAAGGCACAATGAAACACCTCCCTAATAATGAATCTTTAATTGGTTGCAGGTTAGTGCTAGGCAGAGAGAGGGAAAAATCCCTTTTAAAGAATTGACTGGGAGAGGAGGAGAGCCTCCAATGAAGCAAACAGAGAGTTATTGTAAATGAGCAGACATCAAAATAATGTATTCCAAAGATACCCTTTCACCAATGATTCAATAAAAATGCAGTGAGAAGTATTAATCAATCCTAATACGTATGTGTGTGTGCCTGGCTTGCGGTGGAAGATTGCTTGCAATGTGTATTTTATAAACTGAGAGAGTAAGGAAAAAGGAGATAATATTTGGGGAAGGAATTAATGGGAGCCTCACTTGTTTGATCTCAGTCCCTACAAGGGAAAGAAGGGAGAAAATTTTGTGGGGCGTGATTTGAGGGGGGAGAGTTTAAAGCACAATAAATCGCTTCCTCCCTGAAGACAGCTTGCAGGGCTTTGATGCTAGGTTCTGTGCATCATTTTAGAAATGCATGAATGATGCAAACATACAGTTGGTCTTCGCCTCACATTTGGATCCCACAATTACATGGGCAGGCTGTCAATATTTATAGGCGCCTGGGAGAATGCATACTTGCTGGTTTGAGGAATGGCCAGTAGGAGGACCATAACCAAATCTATTGCGCTCCCAAGGATCAAGGCAGTGTTCAAGGGGTCCATGCAGACCCCTTCCATGGCAGTGCAGTGGCGTCTCCTGATACTCAGCGATGTCCTACATCATGCTGATCACCAGATCATATGTCATTGCAGGACTTCCAGGAAAGCCAAACTGCACAGAGCTAGTTTTGGGTCTCGTGGTCACACAGCTTAAAAGGAACACTGGGTTGGGGTTAATTGATCAGTTATTTAGGGATGCAGACAGTCCTTTGTGTGAAGAAGCTTCCTTATCTGCTCACTTTTCCTTGCCCTCAAACTGATCAATGGGTGCATTATTCGTCCTTGATAAAGACCGTCAGACAAACAGGATGGCACCACAATAGTTAATAAGACAGATATTCCAGCAGAAACAGCACTGCATCAGTACTTTGCAATCCTTTTTCTGCAGTACAAGCACAAATCTTTATTACAGTCACACAGACCAGCATAAAATCAGCACCCATACAAAACCAATATAATAACATAAAAATCTAGATATATTGAATACTTCTGCAGACTATGAGAGCTAGAATCTTAGCAGGGAGAGATCACTAGTTTTGACTGCCTGACATAAGTTTCAGAAGGAGCAATTGAGTTACAGGAATCTAAAGGGAATGATAGAATTTGCAAGCTGGTGATAGTCCAGAATTCTATGCCCTCATCCCCCTGCAAGTATATCAGGCCTAAGCCTGTAAGTGCCATTGGCATTTAACACCCTGTTAGATTATATCAGCATCAGCCTTTCGCTAGAAAGCAAGTGATGGCACTACTTGCTTACACACGTGATGATAACTTCATTGCCTGACCTTTCCCAAGTTCTGACCTTTGTCAGATTTGTCTCATTCCAAAGTTGACACCCTGGCCTAGACAATAAAGATGGGAAATTTTTATAAAATTTTATTTATAACTAAATAAAAATTAACTTTCTTTTTTTTTAGATTGACACTTGTTTGGGAAGAGAGGGTCAGTTTGGCCAAGCTCAAAGAAAAAGTCGTAACTGAGGATGGAAGGGTTATTTTAAGGATTGAACATGAAGAATGGCAGGTATTATGCGTGCAAATCTACATTAGAAAGATTTAAGTGACTTTGTTATTGCTCAACTTCACTGTTTCATTCCACTGGTTTAATAAGTTGTTACGTGCTATCCACTTTCTAGAGAGGTGAACAGTCCAACAGTATTGATTGGCTTCATTTCTGGTATTGGAGAAGTACAATGTCTTTGTTGTCACCAATTATTTTTATCAGTGAAAATTGATTTCCTTGTATTTTTCTGCCTTTGTTTTTGATGCTTCCAACCTCTTCTGAGAGCCCTGTGATGTCTCAGGCCCCAATTCTATCCAGCTTTCCAGTGCTGATGCAATTGCAATGCAGCCCCCAGGTAAGGGAACAAACCTTCCTTTACCTTGAGGAGGCCTCCATAACTTCCCCTCCACTGCAGGATGCAGTGCATGGAATGGCTACATAAGAGCTGGAAAATTGGATAGGATATGCCACTCAGTTTCCTAAAAAGCTTCTGAGACAGCCTGCTGTAAGAGCTGTGTTGCTGAGACTTTTGAATTCTGCACCAGGACATGGAAGCTATAGGGCACAGAAGGTGGATCGTTTGGGGATTGCTAGTTCTCACTGTCTGACTTTCAACCTCCTCTGGCCAGTCCTACTGGCCTGCATGCAACAGACAGTTGAGCACCCCAAACCACCTGACCAGATCAAGAGGCATTTAGAAATCCTCCAGTGATTACCGATTGGATGGATCTCTATGACATCACTGAACCTTTTTTTTAATGATGTAGAACATGCAAGAATCCTGGTCCATCCTGGACAAACAGCTGCATTTTTAGTGAAAATGGCATATAACTTGCTGCATTGTGGATGAATGGACCAGGCTCTGGAACAGTATGAATAAACTAGAACAAGGACAGTGTTCAGTTAATTGCTGCAATCTAATACACCAGTGGTTCCCAAACTGTGGGCCGGGCCCCACCATTGGATCGCAAGCCACTGTCATGTGGGTCGCAAAAGCACCTAGAGCAGCCATATTGAAAATATGGGAAGATGGGATGGTGGAAAGGATGGGATTTGTGTGATGGTTTTGCTGGTGTCAAGGTTGTAATAGGCTTTTTTTCCTTTCTGATTCACTATGCTATTGGAAAATGGCTGAGAATTAACCCAATTTATTGCTGCAATCTCAAGAAAACAGCAGGTTCTGCCATCATAATGACGGCATGTCCAGCCATGCCATCACTTCCAGTGGGTCCCGGACAGACTGTCTTTCTAAAAAATGCGTCCCAGTGCTAAAACATTTGAGAACTACTGCAATACATGCTTATCTGGGAGTAAGTCTCATTTAATGCAATGGGATTTACTTCTGAGTAAACATGCATAACGATACCACTCTACTGGCAGAAAGTGAGGAAGACCTAAAGAACCTTTTGATGAGGGTGAAAGAGGAAAGTGCCAAAATTGGTTTGAAGCTCAACATTAAAAAGACTAAGATCATGGCAACCACTCCCATCACTTCCTGGCAAATAGAAGGGGAAGAAATGGAAGCAGTGACAGACTTTATTTTCCTGGGCTCCAAGATCACCGCAGATGGTGACTGCAGCCATGAAATTAAAAGACGTTTACTTCTTGGGAAGAAAGCTATGGTGAACCTAGATAGCTTAATCAAAAGCCGAGACATCACCCTGCCAACAAAGGTTCGCATAGTCAAAGCGATGGTTTTCCCAGTAGCCATGTATGGCTGTGAGAGCTGGACCATAAGAAAGGCAGAGCGTCGAAGAATCGATGCTTTTGAATTATGGTGTTGGAGAAGACTCTTGAGAGTCCCCTGGACTGCAAAGAGATCCAATCGGTCAATTCTCCAGGAAGTCAAGCCTGATTGCTCCCTGGAAGGACAAATGCTGAAGCTGAAGCTCCAATACTTTGGCCACTTGATGAGAAGAGAGGACTCTTTAGAAAAGACCCTCATGCTGGGAAAGATTGAAGGCAAAAGGAGAAGGGGGCGACAGAGGATGAGATGGTTAGATAGTGTCACCGAAGCAATGAATATGAAATTGGGCGAACTCAGGAAGCTAGTGGAGGACAGGGAGGCCTGGCGTGCTGTTGTCCATGGGGTCGCGAAGAGTCGGACACGACTTAGCGACTGAACAACAACAACAAACATGCATAAAAAGGTAAAGGTTTCCCCATGACCAAATGATCTAGTCGTGACCGACTGTAGGGGGCGGTGCTCATCTCCGTTTCAAAGCCTGTAGAGCCGGCATTTTGTCGGAGGACAAACTTCCGTGGTCATGTGGCCGGCATGACTCTATGCCGTAGCGCACGGAACGCCATTCCCTTCCCACCGAAGTGGTCCCTATTTATCTACTTGCATGTAGGTGCTTTTGAACTGCTAGGTTGGCAGGAGCTGGGACAAGCAACGGGAGCTCACTCCGTCGCGCAGTCTTGAACTCCCAACCTTCCGGCTGGAAAGCCCAGCAGCAGCGGATTAACCCGCTGCGCCACCACATCCCCTCAAAAAACATGCATAGGACTGTGCTATTATTTTGCCATGCTAAGATTATTGTCACACTCTTTTAGTTGTCTGCCTAACAAAGGGAATCACTTCTGCATGCTAACTGAGAAACCATGTCTGGCCAGGCATGTTAAACAACTTTTATTCTCCTTGATTTGTCTCATATTGCCAATTTAGACTCTCCCATCTTGCCTACTAAAACTGAACCACCTCCAGGAATGGCAGCTTCACAGAATTAGTTTGGTAACGATCCCTCAGTTCGTTGGTCGCTTTCAAAATCTCATCGTGCTAGATCTGTCTCGAAATTCCATTGCAGAGTTACCTCGGGAGATTGGTGAGTTGTGCTATGAAATCATCCTCTCAATGCCATCTATCACTTTGCTTCTGAGCCCTTTTGGACTCATACAGGAGCACCCCGTTGCATCAGTACTGCAATATGAGAAACAGGGAAGAAGGAAAGCACAGGCTGCAATATGCAAACTCTAGCGAGTCATAGGTAGGTCTTGAGAAAGAGCTTGTGCATAGAAGCTTACCAGAATGTGCACCAACAGAAGAACTTATCTGGATTTAGGGTCACTTTTCTCAAACAACACTCTTCTGTTAAACAGTCATTCCATCTGCAGAATAGGCTTTCCACTATTGGCACTTTTGGATTCAGCCCTATGAAAATAGACCCACAACTCCAAAATCCTCAATCAAATGGAAAACTCCCAGAATCTATGCTAGCTGCCTTCAAATACTTTTTGCCTTCTTGGCCTTTCTCTGCCTTTTCACAGTATGCTATTTATGGAGCGGAGGGGGACTTTACCACTGTATATTTTATATTGAGGTTTCTTTCATTTGTAACTTCTGCAGGTCAGCTGTCCAATCTTCAAGAGCTGATCCTCAGTTACAATAAAATTAAATCTGTTCCTAAAGAACTAAGCAACTGTGTCAGTTTAGAAAGATTAGAGCTGGCGGTGAACAGAGACATCAGTGACCTTCCCCATCAGGTTTGTCAAGACCATTCTCTCTCTTTGGTCAAGGTGACAAAGGGCATGTTTACAGTGACTTTAAAAATACCAAAGTAACTAATACTGAATCTATTTCCACACTAAGCCCCCATTCCCTTGTTTTTCAGTGGCATGAAGACATCATCTGTGAAACAGGCTATACATGTAGCTCCCATGATTTGCCCAATTGTGCAACCCTTTCCCACGCAAATTGAAATAGCAGCATTCCCAGCTCCCATGTGGCTGCTTCTTATAAATGGTTCTTATAAACTGTGTAAAAACTGCCCCACTGTGAGCATTGCAAAGTGTTAATTTGCAAACCAGCCCTTAATCATTTCACAGGTTACAATAAGAACCATCAAGTAATTAAAAGGAATTTTGAGCTGGTCAATTGCTTTATTAATTACATCTGCATATATTTGCAAGTTAAACATAGCTTTGAAGGAAAGGCATGTCTTTGGTTTTTAGATGAAGCGCATGTCAAACATTCTTTCCTGCATATAAGGGGAAATATCTCTTCTAAGATTGGATCCTGCCAACTGCCGTTTTCATATTTAATATAGAACTAATGTATTTTTAAAAAATGTGTTGCCAGATTATTGAGGGGCACATTTCTTGTCAATCAAAAAGCTTTTAAATCAATGAATAGAATGGATTAATCAATAAATGTTGCAGCCTTAGTTATAAGGAAGTTGTGCAAGGGTGAAATATTTGTTTAATTTCTCCTGTTTTTAAGATGAGATGAGACTCAACTAATATCCCCCATGATAAAATCCATAATGCCTCAAAAATTTTGGTTCGTTCACACTTTTTTCCCTTATGTTGTAATATTTGCCGCAGCTCGAACTAGTTCATTTTGGGTTTGATGACATATATTTGAGAAATTTTCAGTCCTAATTTTCCCAAGTTATTATCTAAGGGAGCAATTCTCACCTGGAGTTAAGGCCGGCACAAGTCCAGGAGTGTTGCAAACACACCATAAAGTGCATTTGCGCCACTCTCAGAGTCAGGGAGGATAGCGCATGTTTGTGTGCCGGCCTCCCTGACTGAGAGTGGTACAAATGTGCTTTATGGTGTGTTCCTTGTGCCATCTTAACTCCAGGTTAGGATGGCACCCTATATATCTGAGCTCTGGAAAGGCTCTCACACTCCCTCCCCAACGAGTTATACAATTAGATGAAAGAATAATGCTAGTCATACATTTTGCCCAGGTGAACAGGACAAAGTAATATGTACTGCAAGAATTGTTCAGATTTGACTACTGAGGCAAAAGCAAATCACTCAAGCATGTACTCTGCAAATACTTCGCCATGGAGCACTTAGTGACACATGTATTCTTGAGAATTGATTTTTTAGAGTAGTATCTTTGATTAATGGAGTTTTTTACATTAAGCAATTTGATGAGTAGCTTGATGAGAGATCCCAACAAGGCTGGACACCTGCTCAGAGCTCATGGATATTTAAAGGACCCCTGAATTTAGTGCTGGACATGATGCAATTCCTAGCTTCATCTCATTACTATTCTCAGAGTGCTCTGAAATCGAAGGAGGGGATGAACTGAAGTAACACGTAGAGCATTCTCACTTTGCCTAGACAAGAACACTCCAGGGCTCTTTGACCAGAACCTAGACCTTTGATCAAATGTGGCTTATGGAACTGTTTTTGTTTTTCCCCTCACTAAAGCATTACCCCCTTTTTCCTCAGCTAAGCAACTTGAAGAAGCTTAATCACTTAGATCTGAGTATGAATAAGTTTATCACCTTCCCATCAGTCATACTAGATATGCCGAACCTGGAATGGTTAGATATGGGAAGCAACAAACTGAAAGAAATTCCTAGCAGTATTGACAGGTAAATACACATCTGAGGAAAGTTTTGCATTTGCTCTTTCCAGAATTTCACAGTAGCAACAGAAATCACTGAAATAAAATGTCTTGCAACTAAGGTGGCAAAACAGAGATATAGTGTCCAATTCTATTCAACTTTTCAGCATTGATGTAGTCATGCCAACAGGGTGTGAGCTGCATCCTGCAGAGGGGAGTAGTCACAGAGGCCTCCTTGAGGTAAGAGAACTTTTGTTAACTTTTGAGAACCTGGGGTTGCATTGCAGCTGCATCGGCGCTGGAAAGATGGATAAGATTGGGCTGACAGTACAGTAAAGGCAAGTACCAGTATTGTACTGTTTATTCTGAAACAAAAAAGTGCCTTAAGCTCTGACTTACAAATTGCGCAGCTTATTATTATAATACAGTATTTATACTTCGTACAAAATATACTACTTGGCTGCTGGGTATTCTATAGTTGAATGCCAGAAAAATATCAAGACACTTGTGCATCATACTTAACATTCTGTTACTAAGGAACAGCTCCATTCTGAGAAACATCAGGGCCAGAGATGTTAAAAGAAATGTATTACCAAGTGCCTTTTTTCATAATGAATAAATCTGTTTAATTTTACAGAATAGAAAACCTACATACTTTGTGGCTCCAAAGAAATGAAATAACTCAGTTACCAGAAACCATTTATAGGTTAAAAAATCTGAGTACCCTTGTCCTCAGCAGCAACAAACTCCAAGATATTCCTGCTTGCATGAAGGACATGACAAACCTGAGGTAAGAAGAAAGCCTCTGCAGCAGCTGAAGCACTCCCAGCTCAGAGCTTTCTCATAATCACATGGTTGCTGCAGCTTTTTGTCCCAGGAGGTGTCTGTGATCCACTTGGCTCATTTATTACAAGAAAAATGGTCATTTTGCTTGGCATCCCAAACTGGCTCTTTGAAGGGAGAGGTAGTGGCGTGCAAAGCTAGGGCTTCTGCTCCTGCTCAACAGATGAGTTAATAAGAACAGGATGGTTGTGTGTACCAAACAGATTAGCTAAACCTTAAAGCGCAAATTTTTGCATAATTTGGCTCAAACCTGATGACTGATATAAACACTGTCCCATTTAGCATTTTTATAATAAAAATAAAATTAAGCTGATCCCCAGGTTTCAAACAGACTTCAACTTTAAATTTTGCAAAAAAAATTAAATTTGCTGAGTATTTAAACATAAAGCAATGATTCTTAATCTGTGTGCTGACAGTCTTACATATGCCTTGAAAAATTAAGCTGCCATGTTGGATGCTGGGGAGACTTTGTGCAGCACTGATCTCCCCCGTTATATGGGAAGTGACATAACCCTTAGGGAATAAGGATGCACTTGGATTTTCCAATACTGCTGACACCATAACTGGCAGCTGTGGAGGATTCCCAGAAGCAGCACTGGTGGCCCATAAGCACCATCTATTTTGTACCGAATTTCAGTTATCACTTGCATTAGAAATTGATTATTGTGAGCTGCTGTGAAAACCATTTTTGGTTGAAAAGCAGAACTATAAATAAATAAGAGGATATACTTTTGTGAGTAAACAGTCCTAAAGTAAGTTCTCCAAAGGAAGTGAACTGTTTGGCTTGAAACAACTCTTTCAGTTTCATTTTTAGGAAAACCGTTTTGTTAACACATTACTCTCATTAATTACTAGATTTGTCAACTTCAGAGACAACCCGCTGAAGCTGCAGGTAACACTGCCCCCATGTGAAAATGCTGAAGAAGAGGAGGAACGAGAACCGTATGGTATTCAGTTCATGGATGCCTACATTCAGGAGTCACTCAGCAAAACAGGTATCTTTACAGTTAAGATGAAAGCATATCTGAATTCAGAGAGGAAATTATTCTCCTGGCTTTTATGCTCCTGGTCTAATATTACTTCAGAAAAGAAGGGGTGGTGTTTAATTTTTCTCTTGCACCTCCCCCCCCCCACTTGAGCTTATTCTTTCTCTGTTAAAACAACTAAAAGGAAACTAGAACTGTCAACATTTGTATCCAAATGCCAACATTCACTGTACATATAGATGGGTAATGGAAGGAGCAGATATTCATTCCACTTTGCTGCATATAGGTAAGTGTGTTTCCCTATACTAGGATAAACTCAGGATTGTAGAATTAAAACCTATGCTTGGTTGGTACTAGTTTCCCACAACAGGGCGCATACAAAGAAGAAAGAGAGAACAAACTCTTCCTACAACCTGAGTTCCCACATTTTTTTAACCGAAAAGCAGACAGGAAATTAGTATAGCATTTGGCAACAGTCTCTTCCACTGAACTTCCAGGAGATCAGAGTTCCAGTAAGAGTTCTATTACAAAACTATTCAAGCACAATAGCAGTTCCACTTATGTGTCAGAGATGACAGAAATTGGGCTGCAACGTAAGCCATTCTCTTCCATACTTCACAAAAACCTTGTCAGAGTAGCACACTATTTTAACCTGCAATGTGTATGTTTCCTTTTATCTGTATTAAATATTTGTTTGGAACAGTTAATCACAAATTCAAAAATTATTTATGGCACAAAGCTTTTCCCTCCATAGGCTTGATAATTATATTAAATTCAACATGGCTGTCTTATTCTGCTTCCCACTAAGATGAGCCTGAGTGCACATAACATAACGTAACATTTACTGTGCTCGGAACTCCGATTTGGAAGCCAAAGCATAGACTGTAGCCAGTCCTAACTGCAGTGTTTATTTTTAATTTTCTCTGCTGAATCCTATTTGTCACACACCTGGAACTAGTCTGTGTATTCTTGTCTACATATCTGATATGTGTTGCCTTCAAATTTTTCTTCCTTTTAATGCTAATAGGTTTGTTAGTAGAAATTTAGGTACCTACCTAGCTGTGGCAGATATCTTTCCTGACTTCCCCATCTCTAACTGTTAAAGCAAGCTGGAGGCACAGAGGTGTAATGTTGGCCATGCTTAGTAATTCCACCCAGCCACGCAGTGAAGAAAGGCATTAATCTAAGTCAACGAAACACTTTTGTTTTAATACAGTTTTGTCTAAAAGATATCTAATTTGGCACCCACATTTTACAAAGGCGTCTGCCTGGATTGCTTGGTCATATGTAATGTAAAACCTTTATAGGCAAACAAAAATCAAGGTCATACAGGCACAAGCAAAAATGACATACTGAAAAGACAAAATAATAACAGTAAAACAATTAAAATTATTTCCCTCTACTTTCTGAATAGATAGAACAGGATCAGTTAACCTTTAAAAACTGGGAAAGAAGTGCCGTTTGACAACACTGAATAATTAACAGAAGATAAGTAGCAATCTGTTTTAACAAAATCCCAACATAATAATGCTAATAACATATGAATACAAATATCATCCCGATTCCATAGATGTAGTGGTATATAGATTGGTCTGCCATAGATCTTCATATACAGAACAGCTTGGTTGTATACTTTATGCCACAGATAGGAAGGGGAACACCAAAGTAATTATTTGCTATGACTTGTGTTTGTTTTCAAACATCCAGAGCATACTACATCTCTGATGATGGCTGTTTCAGAGAAATAATTTTTGCTAGCAGAATAATGTGTTGTTCAGGTTCAGACTAAGCACTTTATTCCTATACAAACACATAAGTAATCAAACAAAGTTAAAAGCTAGATTAAACACAACATTATAGCACAGGGTATCTTGAACAGGTTAGCTTACAAAGGAAGTGCCATTAAATATAAACTAATGTAAAATTAGGTTTCTTGCCAGGTGGATTTCTTCAATTTAAACTTCTTTTCTTTCAGAAAACATGGAAAATGATATTGTAGGTAATGGTGGCAGTGGCTGCAACAAGTGAAAAAAATTCCCTGGCATTTACTATTACTGGAAAGTAACAAATATAGTTTTTCCAAGCACAGAAAGAATGAATATTATCCATTCCCAGTGACAAAGTTGTTACAATATTATTTTACTGTGGAGGAATGAATTGGTACCTCAAACTGCTGACTCCAAAACAGATGGCAAAACCCAATATCTACTTGATAAGCAACCGGAACATTTCTGAAGAATGCCTACCCAACTTTTAAGCAGTTGCAGGGGATAATGAAGACTGACATGGCACAGCTGTCAAAAGCACATTTTCTAAGGAAACGCTGAAGTCTGTATAACGCTGTAGCAAAGCTTTGTACCCTCTCTGCTGTAAGTATTCAATTCGACCATGATCAATCAACAGTTTACAAAGGCGGCCTATCTGTTTTCGTTCCTCAGTGGTTAGCAGCCTAGAATCAAAGGAAAAATAGTTTAGAACATACCTGTGCTAATACTTCAAGGAATCAAAACAGGATATCATATTTTAGATTTGATGTAGGCAGAATACCCCGACTTTCAAAAAATTTAAGATCTTCTATCAAATTAGGTTACAAATAACATTTTGGTCAAGGTAATGGTTCTTTCAAATAAGAATACTTCATGTTCCAAAGAATATCAAGCGTATAAAACATACTGACTTCAGGATAAAGTTGCATGGAAAATGGGAGCATACCCTTGCAAGCCATCTAAACTGCACTCAGCACTTCTGTGCTCTTGATCGAGTTCTTCTGCCTCACTGCTCTGTTCTGTGTTCTTTATGGAAGTCGTAGAAGTTTTTGCTGCAGTTTCTCTCATTCCACAAGTAGCCCAGCTTGTCATTCTTTTAAAATAGTTGAATTCTACTGGTCCAAGTCCTGCTGAGTGAAAGAACTCTTGGCCTACATAATGCTTCCAGTCACATCTGTGATGGCAACACAATGCAATCACAATTCCAGCCACTGGGCTGGAATTTTCTGTTACAAACTTGCTGCATGTTTCATTGGGAGAATTATTAGATGTTATGCTTGTTCCATCAGTCTTGACGCGTTTAGGTGCAGGACCTTCCTTGTCATCAGAGAGGTTTGAATAGGTTTCAACTAAACACCTCAAAGCAAGATCTGTGAACACACAGGCACTGTTTGAACTATGGCTGCTTCACATAGCAATATAAACAATTATATAACATTTTAATTAAAATTTCTGTATAAAGGCAAGCCTAAATAGCTTCCTTCTTCAGATAACTGAATGTTGGCAGATCTCAGACATTCAGAAGCAAAGGTATATACCAGAGTTAGCCAATCCTGCTTACTGTAAGAGGCACATATTTTATATGATAAACTTCAGATCTTGAGAGTCACAATACTTAAGAACAGTGGTGTCATCTAAATGATTTAAGAACAGGTACTCACTTTTGATTGGCACGTGTCGGGACCCGCCCACCGGAAGTGATGTCATAAGCCGGAAGTGATGTTGTGGCAGGAAGTGACATGAAAAAAGCCCTTTTTGAGGCCTCAGACGATTTTAAACTGACCCAACAGTTGCAACAGTATTCCACAGCACCCTCAGAACATGTTAAGGAGGCCTGGCATCATGTTAAAGTGACCTAACAGTTCCAAAACCCCATAGCAGCTCATTTTTCAGTGGCAAGGCAAGGCTCCACTCGCTGCCTGCCTGCCTGGCTTTGAGAACATGCAGGCAACTCAAATGTGCAGGAAATTCAAACATTGCAGGGGGCGGAGTCGACGAGTGGGCGGACGAATGGGCGGGGCCAGCCGTAATCCTAGAAACCAGTACTCGCGTACCCCCGCGTACCCCCTGCATGACATCACTGCTTAAGAAGCATTTAAATATATTTACTCACAATGAACATTAAACTAGCATTTTAATCCAGTGGACTCTCAGTGGACCTGGTAAATAATTATAAAGCTTTAAAAAAATTATTCACCTTTCATATTAATAACAATGCAAAAGGGAGTTCAGCCAACATATTTCCACGAGCCACACATTATAAGTCAAAGAGCCGCATGTGGCAGTTTGGCCACCCTGCTATAGGCCAAGATACTTTCAATAAAATCAAAGCCTGCACCTTAAGCCATGTGACTTTTTGGGCTTGTGTAATTTTAAGCAAAGTTAGCATCTCAGAAATTTCTGCTTTTTCTTCACCATAGGCAGCTTGTACAATACATACCTGTTGCAGCACCACATACATGCTTTCCAATTCCTACCACAGGCAGTTTTTCTTGTGCAAGAACAGGTACTTTATCTGAAAGAAAAAGAACCAGTCATAATTACTACATCTGGCCTACATCTTTCTGAATGAGTAGATTAATGTAACTCTAACAATTAAAAAAAGGTCACAAAGTAAGTTACATTAAAACTTAATATAATTCATATAGGACCGGGAATACTGTGATACAAAACAAGATCATGTTAGCCAGAAGTTTGCCTCTCTGATGCACTTTAATGAGTCACCCCCTTGAATCAAAGGTGAGTAATAGTGACCAATCATCAAGCCACTTACCAGGCTTCAGAGGAAGCTGTTTGTGATTCTCACACTAATCCTAACTGCTCTAATTCAAAAATGAGCCCATGCAAACTATCAGTATTAATTTGTATTCATGTTGTATTTCAAAAATGGGCAAATTCAGACTTCAGGTAGGCCTCCATACCGCAGATCTGGTATCCACCATTTCAAATATCCATGAATATGAGGAATGACCCTGCAACCCCTTATAGTACCTTTGTTTTTCACCCAATATAGTACCTTTGTTTTTCATCCACAGCAATGGCAGCGTGGATGTTTTTGGTTAAACTGAAGAACACAACTGCAGGTACGTATCCTGCACACTAGAGGCACACCAGCAAACTCTTAACAGGAAGCAGGTGCAAGGGGCTTCTGTTGACTGTATACAGACACCTCCTGTAACTGCAATTTCTGTATCTGCGGGGTGTTGGTTGTGGAATGAAATCCTGTGGATACAGGGGCCTGCCTCTGCACATGTTGAGAGTACTTTGATATCCCCACCTTGCTATCAGTAAAAGTTATTCATACTGTAGCATACCCCCTAATTTCCAGTTGCATAATAAACAACCTCACAAAGAGGGAAAAACAGGGCTTCATTGCCCAAAGGAAATATTCCATAATTCATAAGAAACCATGACAATGTAATTGCAGTTTATGTCAACAAATTAGCAGCTTACTTAAACACAAGTGCTGGATATCAACTTGAAGCCTTTCAAAGCCATTTTTTCTGTGCTTGCCATCTACCTGTGTTTAAAAACAACAACCCAAGACTATGATTATTAAATAACAGTCACCTAATAAGGTATTTATCAAATTCTGGTTATGTTTTACACCTAGCTGCTCACAAACAAAAATGTGTTCAGCAGTAGCAATTACCATAAATGAATTGTGGTGCGGTTATCAGCAGAATCTTAAAATAGTATGACTTTATACTGTACCATTAAAATCACTTCTTTTATTAGTAATCTTTTTGCAAAAGAAAACTGAACTATTAATACACATTTTTATCCCATGTTTTTCACCCAGTGGTAGTTCTGCCACTATCCTCTGTGTTGCATTGCCTTCAATGCAATAGTAAGTCACAAGATTAATTTAGCTCTCCAAGAAGCAAGAGGGTATTTAGGAATTATTGTGTCTACTCCCAAGTCATCTCTGTATTCCACAGATCAATCAAAGTGCAGGACTGATAGAATGCCAGCCATGCTAGCACAGAAATTCTCACATCAAGGAAGAATTCATCAAGTGCTGAGGTGGACTAGTCTAGATCTCTGCAGAGCAAGGTGCTTACACACTGCCTAAAACTAACCGGGTAGAGATCTGACTGTAACAAAGGATTGATATTCATATCCTCCAATTCCAGATTACTCCTCTTTCCATCTGACACAACAAACAAACAAATAAAAAATATGGGGCCAGATACAAATTGGATAAGCTCATGGTTGTCAAAATGGTAGATGCGGGAGATAGAACAATACCAAAAATGATGAAAGCTTGCAATAATGTCCTACCTTGAATCTGGTAGTCTCCCTTTCAACAAGAAGAAAATGAACATTTTTAGCATCATGTAAGGCTATATCCACCCAGTGGGACAGCTTTCCTCGTCCGGCTCCAAATTCAACAAAACATCTGTCTGGTCCAAGCAAATGAAGTCTTTCCATGTTACCTAATAAAGAAGCCTACAGACTTAAAAAGATTATTTATGAAGCAAGGAAACTAATTTTTTGTGGTATCCAGGAAAAACGTTTAATCTTTCTCATAACAAACAGTGCATTTCCTGTAAAAAAGGTAAAGATTTCCCCACAACCGAATGGTCTAGTTGTGACCGACTGCAGGGGGCAGTGCTCATCTCCGTTTCTAAGCCGTTTGTCTGAGGACAGGATTCCGTGGTCATGTGGCCAGCATGACTATATGCCATACCGCACGGAATGCTGTTACCTTCCCACAGAAGTGGTCCCTATTTATCTACTTCCATTTTTAGGTGCTTTTGAACTGCTGGGTTGGCAGGAGCTGGGACAAGCAACGCGAGCTCACTCCGTTGCACGGTCTTGAACTCCCAACCTTCCCAGCAGAAAGCCCAGCAGCAACGGTTTAACCCGCAGTGCCACCACGTCCCATGCGCCACCATGTCCCATTTCCTGTAGCACTAACTAAATTACTACCAGTAGCTGCAATTCTGCTTGCTTAAACTTATGAGATATATGGATACAAAAATCTTAGGAGTTACAGAAGCCATAGCTGTAGCAAATTTTTGGAAATGGGGTATATTAAAAGATAATGGAGTGAGATTTGGGCATATTTATTCTTGGCAGATACAGATAGAAATAAAATGTAACCAAGTCTGTTTGATTAACTAATATAAACAAATACATTTGGCTATCTATTGTGAAGAGCTGAATTTATTTTGTGTCAAAACAGAGAACAAACCAATGTGGAAAAGCTCCATTGTTATAAGGCAATATGAGAAAGAAAATTAAGTTTTCTTCTCTATGAATATTGCTAAAGTTCAAACTAAGATCACACGAAATGAAAGGTCCGTGCTGTAGAGATAAACCAATCTGAAGCTAACCAGACAATTGTGCTGAATGCCACAAAATGTGTTGCTTAGAGAGAAGTACACTACCTGTTGTTTCAAATGCTTAAAAGCAGCATCTCCATTTCTTGGATCATTTAGGGCCTCTTCTAAGGCCTGATGAGAGAGAATTTGGTCCTTAAGTACAGACTTAATACCTGTAAGTGAAGCGCAAAGTTATTTCTCTGTGTTTCAGCTGAGGCAGGCCCAAAAATATCATTCAGACTCTCACCTTAACATTGTGAAACTAGAAGAATTTCCTCTCAAATAAATATGTTTGTGTTATCTGTGTCATATCACAAAGAGCTGAATTCAGTTTAGCAAACATTTAAACTAGTTGGTGTTTAATGATGTTCTAGTTTAATCCTTACATATTCCTAAAACCAGTAAAACATTAGGTATTTGATCTCTCCACACCTAAAATAATCCAACATATAAAAACATTAGACTTACTGTTACTTGCTCTTCTGAGCTTTCTAATTAAGTCCTCTAACTCTTCTTTAGACAGAGTAGAAATTGATACCTGCACAAGGACATATGCACAAGGTTTCTTCTTTCTGTTTGTTTATACAGTATAACTAATGCTTTAATTTTATTTAGGCTGCAGCTACTCCATATAAGCCAAACAGAATGAGGGTACAATCCTAACCCGGATTGGCACAGTTAGGCCAGCTAAGTTTGGCTGGCACAAGGGACACCGTAAAGTACGTTTGGACCACTCTCGGAGTCAGAGAGGCCAGCACACACACGTGTGCCATCCTCTCTGACTCCGAGAGTGGTCTGAATGCACTTGGCCATAAAACTTGTACCAGCCAAACTTTGCAGGCCAAACTAGTTAGGATTGCGCTCTAAATCTCAAATAAGCAGCCTAAAAGTAAGCAGTCATCAGGAACAGTTTACCTCCTTAACCAATAGATCCCCTTGGTATGATAACAACATTCCCTTCAATTAATCAATCTAGTCACTGGATAGAGCAAAAGGATGTCCAACCTGTTGATAAGAACATAAAAAGAGCCCTGCTGGATCAGGCCAATCTAGTCCAGCTTCCTGTATCTCACAGCAGCCCACCAGGTGCCCCAGGGAGGCATCCTGCATCCTGTTGCCACTCCCTTGCACCCGGTACTCTGAAGTAGCCTACTACTAATGTAAGGAGGTTGCACAATCCATCATGGCCTATAGCCCACGAAGGACTTTTCTTCCAGAAATCCGTCCAATCCCCTCTTAAAGGCATCTAGACCAGATGCCATCACCACCTCCTGTGGCAAAGCGTTCCACAGATTAACTACCCACTGGGTAAAAAAGTACTTCTTTTATCTGTTTTAACTCTCCCAACCCTCAGTTTTAGCGGATGCCCCCTGGTTCTGGTGTTTTGAGAGAGGGAAAAGAACATCCCTCTATCGACTCTATCCCTTCCGTGCATTATTTTGTATGTCTCAATCATGTCCCCGCTCAGGCGCCTTTTTTCCAGACTGAAGAGCCCCAAACACTGCAGTCTTTCTTCATAAGGGAGGTGCCCCAGCCCCATAATCATTTTTGTCGCTCTCTTCTGCACCTTTTCCAGCTCCACTATGTCCTTTTTGAGGTGCGGCGACCAGAACTGTACACAATATTCCAGGTGTGGCCTTACCATCGATTTGTACAATGGCATGATAATATTGGCTGTTTTATTCTCAACCCCTTTTTTAATTACCCCAAGCATGGAATTGGCCTTCTTAATTGCTGCCGCACACTGGGTCGACACCTTCATTGAACTGTCCACCAGCACCCCAAGATCTCTCTCTTGAGTTGTCACAGACAGCTCAGAACCCATTAGCCTATAAGTGAAGTTTTGGGTTTTGCCCCAATGTGCATCACTTCACACTTGTCTATGTTGAAACGCATCTGCCATTTTGCTGCCCATTCCCCCAACTTGGAGAAATCCTTCTGGAGCTCTTCACAATCCCTTCTGGCCTTCACCACCCGGAAAAGTCTTTTGTCATCCGCAAACTTGGCCACCTCGCTGCTTATCCCTGATAAATATGGTATAATTTTCCTAGCCTTGAGCCACATTCCTAACTGAACTTAATGGAGTAAAATGAGTAGAGCACAAATGGCTATCGAGCAGCCAATCCTATCCTGCGCTGGAACAGGCAGGCCAGCTGGAGGTGGCAGCAGGGCTGGAGGTGGCAGCAGCACAACTCTGAGGGGACTTATGCTCCTGCCACTGCAATGGGGCTCCTCTGATCTGTTCCGGGCAGATTCAAGCAGGCTGGGATAATGCTGGCCTGCTGGGGGGGGGGTAGGATCCAGCCTCAGTACACGAGGCCATTCCCTACCCCCTCCTGGGCCCGGTCCACCCACCTGCCCGCCCTCCTCCCGCTCCAGTCTGCCCTTGTTCCACCCTCCCCAACTCCTCATGCTGGCCTATCTCAGCTGGCGCAAACTGTCCTGGGGTGGCGCATAATCTGGAATCCACCTCTGCAGGTCAGCGTGTTACCTTGCACTAGCCCAGTCAACTCCTGAGGAGATGCAAACTTGTCTTACAGCATGTTTACAACACTCCTAGGCCAGCACAAGAGACGTGTGCTGGCCTACAGAGCGCTCTGGATTGAGCTCTCAGTGTTTTGCTGTATTCCACTGTTACTTGTAAGTGCCAATAAACAACTAGTTAGTTGGCTACTTTAAGGGCAGTCTGCTGCATCTTACCTGCTCCTGTTGTCATAACGCTTGAGGCAATTTATAATTAACGTGTATATTAAGATCCATGATATAACTGGATTACTTTCAATCAAATTCTTATGCTTGTTTCCTTGAAAAAAAGCCCTAAAGACATCAAGGAGGCCTACTTCTGAGCAAGGATTTATAGGATCAGGCTATATGTGATGCTTCAGAATTATACGAATTATAATATACTGTACGTTATAATTATTATTATGGATAATACAATTGTATATTATACAAATCTCTGGTAAATGAGACAAAGGCAATGATAGAGGTAATGCAATACAACTTTTAGAGATGATATTTGGATGCGATGCTCCAAAATAATCATTGCCCAAGGCAAAGTAGAAAAACAGCCTTTTCTACTCTGGGGTTTGAGATAGCTCAACCAATGTTATTTACTTGATTTCCAAGAATAAGTCTTGCCACAGAACTATAGTCAACAGAAAGGGCCAGGGATTGTTGATAAATCTAGGCAATCCGTATCAGTATCAGAACCTTTATTGGCATATGTAAAAAAGTTATAGTTACAAGTTCAAATCACAGTATTAAAATAAAATAACTATCCCCCTGTGCTCCATGACTAAATCTGCTGCTTTTTATTACTAGCTCCAGAAAGGAAGCCACCTTTTCTGTGAGGCACTAGCTGAGGCACTAGCTGTCAAGATGTATCTTAAGATCTCATTCTCCAGACAACCCTTCTTTTCGGCAGAGTTCAGCAGCGGGTCTAAATACTTCAAATGGATGTCTGAATAAAGTGGACAGTGCAAGATCACATTTGCTAGTGATTCTGCTTCATCCAATTCACACTCACAAAGCCTATCTTTGTAGAGAATTTCCTTATATTTGCTGTCCATCACAGCTGAGGGTATAGCGTTGCACCTTGCCAAGCAATAGGCTCTTCAGCTCTGAGCGGATTCTAGCAAATAAAGATACCTTGCTGGTTGACTGATAATGAATGAGATCTGGATATTCAGTAGTGAGCAGGTCTTGTTTGCCGCACCTAACAATCTCTGCCATTGGATATCTATAAGTCTAGGCAATCAAATTATTATAGTAGCATCTAAAAGACAGATTTTTTTTCCTTCTATTTTTGCGTTGAGGAACATACTATGGAGGACATTTGGGCTTTCTTAATTATCACTAACAATAAACAGCATGTTTTTAAAATAATAATTCACCTGTTTTTCAGGCAACTCTGTTGCAGCTTTCAATCCTGCATTAATATCTTGAGCAAAGTAGACCTTAAGAAAATCATGAAACATCAAGTTAAAGTCTAATAATGTTTTTCAATATGCTTATAGTGATTCACTCACAGCCCAATCCTAACCTGGGCTGGAATAGGCAGGCTGCCTGGCCTGCACCATATCCAGCCCCAGTTAGGGGGTGGCGCAACTCGGAGTAAGGGGACATAATAAAGGAACAGCAAAATTGTTGGTGCAGATCCGGCCAGGCCAGTGAAGGGCTGCTTGGGAGAGGCATTAGGATATTGCCTACCTGCTGGTCCCACCCACTCCTGGGCCAGGTCTGCCCCCGGCCTGCCTCAATCCATCCTTCCCAAGCCCCTGCAGAGGCCAAACTTGACCTGCACTAACTCACCTATCTGGGGTGGCACAGACACTGGATGCAGCCTCCGCAGCCTGGTGCATGTCCTCACGCCAGCCCAACCAACTCCTGAGTTGGTGCAAATGTGCCTTACAGCATGTTTGCAACAGTACTGGGCTGGCACAAGGGATATGCCGGCCTAAGAGAATCGGCTAGTCTTAGTTTGAAAAGCTCAATGAGAAAAAGTATCAGGCTACCATTAGAGGGAACTGCAAATCTACTGTACAACTGATTTTCAGGATAATTCATAAAGGGAGAGTGAACCAAAGTATCTGTTTCTTTCCTGAATTAGAACAAGAAATTCTACATGAGAAAACAATGAATGTAAGTTTCACTTTGCATGGGGTTTTGATGTTGTGACAAAATATGACAATTTATTCCTGTCTGCTTCCAGAAAGGATTCTTCTCCACTCTTTCATTTTTCCTTTTCTCTTAGTGCAAGTCCCTCTTTTTGTTAAAAAAGTATTCACTTTTTTGTGTACAAAAAGTATACTTTTTGTTAAAAAAGTATTTAAGACGTATTCACATCTTCAACCTTCACTACTATAGATTCTTTTCTATACTTGGATAGCATTGGCTTTAAGAGTGCCCAACACCTATAGAGAATTTTTGAACTGTGATAGTATGAAGTCCCACCAGAACTGGCTGCCTCACCATGCAGAGTACTGGCAAAAGGAAGAACTGCATGAGGCTGTTGTAATGTGAACAAATGCCCTTTAAAGAACTCTTTGATCCCTTCAAGCAGCAATTCCTAGGACACTTACAGGCTTTGGCTTCTCTCTTGAATTGCACTTTTTCATGTGTTTTTGTAGTTGATCTTCATATACAGTACTAAAATCAGAAATGGAAAGATAAGTATCAATGCTGTTCCTCATTTTCAAAATAAACATAACACACACATTAAATTTGCTTACTGTTTTGGATCAAGAGGGCAAGGAATTCTTTTTCTGCTGTCTTCTTCCTAGTTTATAATAAAGTTTTAAATTTAAATAGCGTACAGGCATTCCTTCTCTTTAGATTACACACACATAATGTACTTGCGTATTTCTGGATTGCATAAATATGTTAAGTGAAACACTTGGCTGTGTCATTTGCTCACTGATTATTAAGGCTACAATATTTTTCCATTGAACTCAATGAGATTTACAGCTGAGCAGAGATGCACAGAATGATGTTGTATGAGCTGAGAAGTGGGAATTAAATTCACTGGTATGAATCTCACTTCCGCCATGAACTCATTAGGTGGCCTAGACAAGCCACTCCTTCTCAGCCTCAGCGCCCCAGCTTCAATACAGTAGAACTGATTTACCTTATAAGGTTGTTGTAAGAAGAACATCAAGATAATACCATATATCATTATTATGTGAAAATGTCGTACTAAAATCAGAAAAAAAAGTTGTGAAAGTAACAGCCTTGGTTTGAAACACAGTTTTGATGTTTATTGAAGTTAAACTGACCCAGGAGCTGCTTCCAGTTCCAAGTCTTCCCCACTTACTGAAGCTTATGCAGTTACAAACTGTTGGGGGGTGGGGGGGACGGACGACGACCCACAGGGCATTCAGAGATAGGCTACCTCTAAAACTCGGAGGTTTTAGGTAGGTTTTAAGGTAGCATACGGTCATCATGATTTGTAACCTGTGATGGACTTTCCCTCAATAAATCTGTCCAATCCCGTTTTAAAGATTCATGTGCCATCGTATATGGTGGCAAGGAGTTCCAAAGTTTAATTGCGCACAGGGTAAAGAAATATTTACTCAGCTCGTATGGAAATGAGGGCAGTCGTGGTGCGTTTTGTTAATTCCAGTTTATTAAAACGAAAGCGAGAAGGGACACGCTTTGCCTGCTCTGTGTTGCCCAGTCGTCTGAAGCAGACTGGAACCCGGCAACCTCTCCTGGCAGAAAGCAGCCACTGCCCTCCGCCTGCTCCCCCTGCAGGACGCGCGGCTTGCCTGCGTGCTACCTCGTGACCGCCGTGCTCCCCACAAAAGCGCCTTCCCCGGGCCGGGACCATCTTGCAGAAGCGTCTCTTCCGTTCCACGAAATAAGCGCATCGCCCGGGCTGAGGGGAAGCCGACGCGGCTCGCTCCGCCGCCATCTTGCTCGGCCGTCACCGCTCCTCCCTCCCCCAGCCCGTCCCGGCGCCCTTCCCTCTCTTCCCCCCCGCGGGAGTCCGGCGCCAAACTCAAAGCGCAAGATGGCGACGGAGAGCCTTTTCAGCCGCCTGATTCCGGTGCAGGTGAAGTGCCAGGGCTGCGAGGACAGGTGAGGGGCGCCTGGCTGTCTGGCGCGGCTTTCCGCCTGGGGGGCGAAAGGAGGGCGCGGCGGCCCACGGCCGGGAGAGTCACCTTTGGCCCTGCTGTGGCCGCCGCTCGAAGCCGTTCGTCCCGCTTCGGGCCTGGAGACGGGCGGTTGGCTGGTCCCTGCCGAGGCTGGGCTGGGCTGGGCTGGGCTGGGCTGAGGGAGAGCGTGGAGGAGGTGAGCAGCCGCCTGCTGCCCCCTCTCGCGGGGTTGTCTATAAGAGACCGTGAAAACGGTTTAAAAACAGGCTGGGAGACTGTGTGTTTCTGAAGTACAGTTTCAAAGAAAAGTCTTGTGGTAACAACGTTCGGAAGCTTCTAGCACTGTAAGCCCGTTCACCCTTACCGTACTAGACGTGTGTGCACTGTAACAGGGCGCAATCCTAACCTGGAGTTAGGCCAGCACAGTTAGGCCTGCAAAGTTTGGCCGGCACAAGGGCCACCATAAAGTATGCTTGGACCACTCTCGGAGTCAGAGGGGCCAGCACACAGACATGTGGCATCCTCCCTGATTCTGAGAGTGGTCCAAAGGCACTTTATGGTTGCTCTTGCATCAGCCAAACTTTGCTGGCTTAGTTTATGCCAATCTAATTGCAGGTTAGGATTGAGCCCTGAGAGCCCAGTCCTATGCCTGTCTGCTTGGAAGCAAGTCCCAGTATAGTCAGTGGGGCTTACTTCCAAGTAAGGGTGGGTAGGAGGCTTGCAGCCTCACCCAGCTACCTCCCTGGAATTTGTGTACAATTCTGTTCAGTTGATGGGTTCAGTGCCTGTATACGCCCCTGTATACGTGAATAAACTTAACTATATGTTCTGTTGCCATATGGTTGTGTCCTTCCAAAAATCCTAGAGCATGGAATCGCTTGTCAAATTTCTGTTTGTCTTGTTAAACATTCAGACTCCTGCAAGGGGTGGGGAAATATAGCAACTCTTTTTATCCACTAGACTAGAGATTAGTTGGTGTGGATCAGGTGTGCTTGTTAAATTTGTTCTTACTTATCAGGGTGTTGGAGTAGTAAATGAGTGACATCCCCTCATTTCTGAGCATATGTAGCACTGCTATAGATGCAAAATTATGGAAGTTAATTATTGTAAACTGGGAGCTAATTCCATGTTTGGGGTTCTTGCTCAGTATAATTGAACTTTGCCCATGCACCTTTTCCCTGAAACTGTCAAGCATGGTTTCTTCTCATCCTTCACACGGGATTGCAAATGAAGTTGCCAAACCAATTGGTGGTAGAAGTTGTTCTTTAAAAAAAAAAAAAATTAAAAATATACGGTATAATTGTACGTTCATGTATACAGGACTACTTTGCAACTCTTTTTTGTGTGTAACAAAACATTCTATTGATAATTTTGGACAATCCTATCAGTTCTAAAAACCAGGGTATTTAGTAATTTGAATTTGTTGGAAACATGTACTTATTTGTAGTAACTGAAGGAACTGTCACCTAGGTAATGAGGCTATGCATAGTTTAGCCTATTTAAATTTCAGAACCTAAGACAGAGGTAAGCAGCCATTGGACATATTATATGTAAGTTATTGAACAAAATGACTACCTTGGCGAAGAGCTACTGTGATCCCCCATATTTAACTATAGAAAAAAAATAACCAGAGCAAGGCAGCAGAGCAGTGGATCCTTTTAAGAAGCAACGCACACACAGCCCTCATGGTCCTGGTCTCTCTCCCCCCCCCCAATATTGAACTGTAGAAAAAAAATATCGAGAGCAGAAGTTCCCAAACTCCTCTGAGGGAGTTGGGAGCTACATAAGTGGCTGCAGGGGTGGGGAAAAGGCAACAGCGGAATCCCCAGATCGTGCTGCTGCCATCATGGCCAGAGGGGCTCATTTTTTACTTGCCCCTGGCAGTGGTGGTCTCTGGAGAGGGTAGGGAGGCCTGGGGACACCCTCCCCCCCAAGCAGGGCTCCCTAAGCCACAGAATACGTTTACAATGCAAGAGCACAAGAATGACCCACTTCAGGTTTCGTGATAGCAAAATAGAAGTGGTCACAATCACATTGTTTTCCCACTCCTTAAAGGCATAGCCCAATGCCTCACAGTGGTCATGGCCTGTGACTTTGGGAACCACTGCTCCAGAACAAGGGAGCAGGGCAGGTCACCAGGTTGTGCTTTGGGGGTGAGGAAACTAAGAAAATCCCCCACACATGACACTCTTGGGAGGAGAGGGAGCCATCTTTCATTTCCTTCTGTGCTTTGCCTGCTCCGCCTCTCACCATTGTGGAGAAGTTGCTTCTCACTCCGCCCCATCTGGCCATAGTTGGCAGCCCGCTTCAAGCCTCCTGAGACCACATGCCAGCCAGGAGCTTGCAAGCTCCAGGTTGAGGCTTGCTGGCTCTGTGCTCTTGCCTCATCTTTCTGGTTGCTTGGCGGTGGCTGCTGCTGCGCCCAGGCAAAAAGAGCCGAGAGCTATCAGTAACCACCCCTTGAGCTACTCGTATCTCGCAAGCCCAATATTGCCTACCCCTGACCTAAGAATTCTGGAAGTGGCTGAAGGATGTACAAAGAGATGTGTTGGTGGTATCTTTAAATACACAGAATCGTCATTCTTTATGGTATCTGACAACTCTAGATACGCTATCCATTAATATATAGAAAAGATTTTTCATTCTGGTTTTCCTCTACTATACGGTCCCAGTAGCCTTGTCATCTTAACATTAGCATCAATCAAATATATCTATTTTCCACTGACAGACTATACAAGGATTTGTATAGTCTTGGACAACAGCTCTAAAGTAAGCGGTATTGATGTCATCCCTTTCTGATGAATACTGTAAATATTATTAGGAATGCTCCTGGATAATACTTTCCAGATAACCTAATATTTTTAGTACCTAAAATGCCTTGCAGTATTAACATTTTTGGAAGTTGATTAAAATGTATGTTTGTACAGAGTTGTGCATCAGTTGGTCTACATGTTCCTTGGACTCTTATACATATACAATTCAGTAGAATCTAGCTTGAAGCATGTATGCATATTTAGAAGATGTACTTCTGTTTTAGTGATTTGCTGAGTACAGACAGCTTGCATTTATGGACTGTTTAGGAAAACTGCTATTCCTGAGTTACTAAGCCATTTATTCATGTTTATTTGCTCTAGAATGAAGGTTTAAATTTTCTCTTGAAACTTTATTCAGAAGGGTACAATTAAATGTCTGTTTTGCAGGCGTATAAACGTTCGTGTGAGTATTGAGCTACAATCAACTTCAAATCCCATTCATAGAAAGGTTTGTATCTCCTTTATCATGCACTGGTTTTGTTAGGCATAAAACCTGCAGTTGTCTGAGGTTGCAATCCTATATGCACTTACATGGGAGTAAGTCCCTTTGAGTTAACGTATTTCAACTCAACATGCATAGGATTGCGCTGTCATTATGTGATTCTGCTTACTATTGCAAGTAGACTTGCTGATGAAGAAACTACCACAATGTTAAACAAATGCACCTTCGTGGTCACTTTTTTTGCAAGAAATATTCTAAGAGGGCTTCTTCACAAGTACACATTCTCTATGTATTATGCATATTGATACAAATAAATATTTTCTGACTATAGAAAATATCATAAAGATTCTTTTTGGTGGACTCTGTTTCCTCTGGGACATTATGAATGAGTATTGCCCTCAGTTTTCATATTTCAATGTTTTATTGTCATGTGGTCACTAGATCATATTCAATACCTTTCATCACTTGTAAAATGTTTGCTCAGGCTGCTAGGGAAATATATTAGTCTAGCCAGTTATCATTTCTTTTTTCCCCTGTACGTTGCTTTTAGGATTTGGTTGTTCGACTAACAGAGGATACGGATCCCTTTTTCCTATATAACCTTATTATTTCTGAGGAAGACTTTCAAAGGTAAGTTTTTGTGTTTTTGATTAGGAATTGCTTCAGCATGATCAAAGGAAACAAATGGCAGTATCCCAAGCGTTTATATGATGATGATGAAACATTTTGTAATATTTATTTAAAAGATTTCTATCCCACTTTTCCTATGCTGGAGCAAATGCTCAAGGCGCCAAGCAGTTTAGGTTAAAATATAATATAATAAACTATAATATACAATATAAAAACGGTAAATAAGATCATAATAAAGGAAAAGAAAAATACCATTTGGAGGAGGGGAACTATCAACAAAGCACTACAGGGGCCAGACAACCACACATCATTCAAACACAAGACGAAACAAAAGTTTTGATCCCTCACTGAAAGACCATGAGGAAGCACGTAGATCTCAGTTTCCCCAGTAGGGATTCCATAGTTGTGCCACTATTACAGAGAAGGCGCTTCCTATCCCCATGCCACGTTCCCTCTAACTTGGGATAAAGATGTCACTTGAAGGAGAGCCCCCTTGGATTTATGCATCAAAGGGAAAAATAAAATACACAAGTTACATGCCCGTGTTAATCTATCTAGGTAATAGCACTCTGCTCCTTGTTCCCTCCTGTACTGGGGAAAGCAAGAATAATCTGGGAAAAGATAGGTTCTGGCTGCCACCACCCAAAGTTGGAAGTCTAGAGAGAATCTTCCTTGGGAAAGCCTCTTTCCTAGTTAATCAACTAGGAAATTAATCAAATATGGGGGATACCTTAAAACTGAGTATTGGGGGAGAGTGATAGTTTGAGAGATGTGAGAATATTCTCCAGAGTGAAACTAAAATCAGGCTGATAAAATCATAAACATACAAGAAGCTTATTAAAAAGCTGAAAACTCAAAACAATACATGAGGAGATGCGAAGGCAAAGCACAAATCAATTGGTAAAAGGAGAAGAAAAAGGAAGGTGGCAAAAAGGTTACAATGCAAACAGCAATTAAAACAAAATCCATGTCATGGCTAACTGGCTATGCTGCTTACCCTAGTTGCTCATGCGGTTTTAAGGTCCTGGTCCTCATGCTCACACTTGCAACAAGAAGGGCAAGATAACCCTTTTCATCAAGTGCCAATGTTGGACCTGGGTGAAAATTGCAAAGGTGTGCCTTAAATAGTGTGTAGAAGATTAATTGATATACAAGACTATCTCTCTTTTCTTTCTTTTTATGTAGTTTAAAACTCCAGCAGAGTCTTCTGGTAGATTTTTCTGCTTTTCCGCAGAGATTTATAGACCTTCTTCAGCACTGTATCCAAGAACAAAACAATGATATCCCAAGGTTAGTAATACACAACCATTCTTAATTTCCTTTAGGACAATTTAAAGAACGTAGATAGCAAACTTGGCATCCCAGGACACAGGACACATTTTATCTACAGCTACTTATTTGTTCAGAAATTCCAAACTTCAGTAAAATATCTTAAAGTAAAGTAGCCTCTAGAACTGCTAGTTGACTTTATGCCACTTAACTTGTATCCTAAGTAGTGCAAGCCCAACAATATTCGCACAAACTATCTTCCCTCACCTTCTATTCTCCCTTGAACAACTGCCTTACCCCTCCTTCCAAAAAGCTACACCTGGGGTTGGGAGCTCCTTGGGAATAGTGCAGTGTGTGTGTGTGTGGGGGGGGGGGTCTGATGTAAGAGACTGACCTGAAGGCAGCTTCCATGAGGTCTTTGCCAGCTAAGACTTGTTAGACTAGTGCAGCCTTTTCTTGTGTCTGTCTTTTTGTGCTGCAGTGAGAGCAACTAGTCCCTCTTAGGAGGCTACATTTTTCTTCTTGTGGCTGTTAAGCTTTGTGTGTTTACACTGTGTTTACACTGAATTTACACTGATTTACAATTCTATCAATTGGCAGGTAAGATAGCTGCTAACATGTTGTCCCTTCCTTTCTAGATTTTTGTTACAGTTTATTTCATCGGGACCCAGTTTAGATCACACTCCTTCTCTTTTAAATGTGGTAGAAACAAACCCATTTAAACACCTTACCCACTTATCCCTAAAATTCATACCAGGGAACGATGCAGAAATCAAAAAGTTTTTGGCAACCTGTTTGAAAAGCATGAAGGTAAAATGATGATTTCAATTGTACGTTGTGAAGATGTATTTTAAGGTGCATTGACATGGTGATGATAATTAGCAATTCATCCAAATTAGGAATAAAAATTTGAAGTTGTTGGCTTCCCCCCCCCACGGTGAGATCTTAGGCTCTTCTTTGTATTTGCTATGCCAAGATAGGCAAATTATGGCATGATCTTATGCCATCCCTGGCTGGCATAAGCACATAAGCACATACACTGTCGCAAACAAGCCTTAAGGTATGTTATGGCATCATGGAGGCTCATGATGCTGGTGCAAAGGCCTTTGCCTGCCAGAGAAAATAATGTCTCCATGGTTGACGGAAGGGCAGAACAGTCCTGGGATTGGGGCGGGAAGGACAGCAGAGTCTTCTGTATGCTGTCCCTCTTTCCGGGACTGAGTTCCCAACATGGGCTGTTTTAATTTGCACCAGTTATTTTTTTGGTACAAGTTCAAGTAAACCCAGTGTGGGTGCTGGGGCTTACCCAGGGCATGGGAACAAATGTTCCCTTACTCTGAGGTGCTCATTGGCAGCGACCTTTCCTATATATGCAGCGGAGCGCTGCATCCCTCTGTGGGTAGGAGGATAGAATTGGGCTGTTATAATCTTCTACCTGCTTCGTATACTTTGTATGAATGTGCCCATTCAGTTCTAAAAATATATTTCAGAATGATGAAAATGGAAAGGTTTCCAGAAGCTAACTAGCTAAACTCTTGTAGCTTATGTAGCAGAAATACATTTGTAATTGATGTGTGGAATAATTGCATACTTCATTTTTTTGTTGAAACTGGAAAGTTTAAATTGGTTTGTGAACTATCAATTGCACATAGGAAGAAAAGTTGTTGCTGGAACAAAAACTTAGGAAAACAGAGGAGGACCTTACTAGACAACTGAGCTACACCCAGCAGGTAACAGCAAAATTTCAGTGTGGGCCAATTTATAGTAAATTATATATCAGTTTAATAAATGCATTTTATGCCTTTAGGATCCATGAAACACTGATCCATATAAAAGTAAAGACACTTATACTGACCTATACAAAAGTAGTTATTGTACTAGAGGATTCTGTTTTTGCTTCCTTAAAGAGTTAAATGTCATTGTGGCACAACTTTCTGGGAGACTTAGAAAAGGGGTGGGGCTTCAGCTTGCCAATCAGTGGGGTGGTGGCTCACATGTGACCAGACAGTGGGGATTGGATTGCTCAGTCCCACTCATGGAAAGGGCAAGAAGGAGGTATTCTGCGGTGGTGCTGGCCTTTGCCTGTGCTCAATCTGTTGTAGCAGTGAATTGGTAACACCAGGCTCATCTCTGCCCGTAAGAGGACCCTCATGCTGGGCTCAAGAGGGGAGGCAACAGACATGGGAGGAAAGCAAGGCAGAGGCTGGATACAAAGGAGAAAAACCAGAAGGGAAAGCCAGATCAGGAGGAAGGAACAGAAGATGAGAGGTAGGGAAGGAGAAGAAAGAAAAGAAACCTACAGGGAAAACCAGGGGATAGAGGAAAGAAAGAGGAGAGAGCTGCAGGGGGTGGGGGCTGCTGAAAGGAGGCCAAGACAGGAGGGGAAAGGAAGGGAAAGGAGTTTGCTCCAACCCTTATATTCCCAAGGAAGAGCCAGGGGCAAAGGTTCAGAAACCTAAACTCAGTACGTATGAGACTGGAAGAACCTGGTGGGGCAGCCAGTAGCTTGGGGTGTGAGGGGTCCTAAACAAGGTATTCCTATGAGGGAGTAAAGAGAACCTGAGGGGGAAAAGGAGATGACCTCATTTTTTGTTTTGTCAGCAACCTAACAGTGAAAGAGGAAGCTCTAGTCCAGTGGTCTCCAAACTGGAGACCACTGCCACCAGGTAAGGCTTTCCCCGCGTGAACTGTGCTTACTGTTCTGCCCAGGAGCTGGTGCAAAGCCCCTCCGTGCACCATGATTCTCACCAGCTAGATTCATATGTCTGGAAATCGGGGTGCAAGGCATGCTGGTTCTGTGGAACCCAGAAGTGGCTGGCCAGCACGACTACTGGGAGAGCACAGAGGGGGTTTGCATTTGCTCTTGGGCAGCACTGTAAGTGTCATTCACACAGCGGATGGGTAGGAAGAGTGTTGGATCCAGTTCATTGGCCGGAGTCTGAAGAGCCCTGCTCTAGTCTAAAGGTGCATTCAGTGTACTGATTGTTATGTCACTTGGGATAGTAAACTCCCTGGTAGTGGAACTTGCTTCCATGGGAAGAGGAGAAAGTGAAAATGATACTTTGATAGGGGGAACACTACATCAGATGCTGGTTGAGTCTGGTACATCCTCTGAGGCCCTCCATCTGTGGATTTAATTGGCCATGGAATTCGGTATCTGTGGGGTTTTTGGAATGGATCTCCCGCAGATACTGAAGGCCCACCATATAACTCTTTTTCAGGGAGGCAGCTGTAAGTTGTGAAATAGTGGAGAGATTGTTCTGTAAATCAGGATGCACTTGCAGCAGAAACAATTAAGAAGTGATCTTCTAATAACGACGTAAGCAACAAGTTTAATCAATATTATGTGTGCAAGCATAATAACAATGTCTTATCTTTTCATAATTAGAGTTTGTCAGAAAAGAGCAGGGAATTGGATAAGTTAAGAAATGAATGGGCATCCAATACGGCATCATTAAACAACAAACATACTCAGGAACTGACAAATGAGAGAGAGAAAGCTCTGCAGGTATGTAAAGAAATGTTGTGTAAACCCAGCTGAGTGGTAATGCATTTAATAGGTGTTAAAGATGCTTTTTAAAAAATTTTGTATTGTCTTTCTTTGTAGGCACAAGCACAATATCAACAACAAAATGAACAACAGAAAACGGATCTAGAAAGCTTACATCAGAAAACTGTCCAACAGCTGCAGAATAGACTGAAGGAACTGGAAATTGCCAACAAGGAGCTAACAGAAAGGAGATACAAAGGAGAATCAACAGTCAGAGAACTTAAAGCAAAACTGTCTGGCATAGAAGATGTATGAAATATTTACCTATTTACAATATTTGAGTCTATGACAATACACAGTTAAACTGCTTTGTTGAAAATACAGTGGGGCTTCATCATCCATAGTGGTTTTGTTCCCAGAAGCCCCGCGGATACGGAGTTCCATGGTACTCAAACCTGCAGAATTTGGGGCCAACCCCAAGCCTGCAAAACTGACCAGGGCTGAGCTCCAGACAGGTTTGGAGGGTCTTCTAAGCCCTGCACAGCTCGCGATTAATCCATGGCTTCTGCAGGCCTCAAAATTGCCTTTTCAGCCAAAAGAGAAGTCACTTGCGCTTTCGGGAAGTGATGTTTTTATGTCCTTAGAAGGCATTCTGAAGCCCAAGGAAACCAGAAGTGACTTTTTGGGGGCTGAAAGTTATGTGCAGTCTCTGTGGGGCTCAGAAAACCCTCAGGACCCAACCGGAGCTCAGCTTCAGTCAGGTTCAGAGGGTCCAGATGGGCCCTGGGAGGCAGGGTTCGGCATCCATGGGTTTTCAAATCTGCCAGTGTCAAACCTGCATAAAACCCAGGCCCACCTGTGTAGCAATTATTTCAAACGTAGGAATTGTGTAGAGAACACATTTAAATTACTTTTAAAAAGTAGTTCACTTTTTAAAATTATGCATAAATATCTAACTGTTTAAAAGTTTTTAAAATTTTACATTCTAGGAATGTCAAAGAGCAAAACAAGAAGTTTTGTCACTGCGACGAGAGAATGCTACCCTAGATGCTGAATGCCATGAAAAGGAGAAACAAGTTAATCAGCTGCAGACACGAGTTGCTGTTGTAGAACAGGAGATCAAAGACAAGGATCAGCTAGTTATAAGGACAAAAGAAGTATTGGATGCAACACAAGAGCAAAAGGTTTTTAATTGACTTTCCAGATAGTATTAATAACTCTACCTAAAAAGATGGAGAAATGAACTGAAGAATATGAGCTGCTATCCACATTTCTATTGCAGGCAATCCTTGGAATTTGCATTTCCCCTCTGTGACTTGCCACCTCTTATTAGAACAGTAGATCCTTCTTTTGTATCACAAACTGCTTTTGAAATGCCTGTTAAATTTCAAAAGCTGTTTATTGTGTGGTAGAGGGAATGCTTTGAAAAACACCAATCTAAAACCTTGCTGAGTATATGAAGCTACTTGGTTCTCTGGATTGTGGCTATGTTTAGGAGGTGTACAAATACTGCATTGCATGCATCTTGTTAAAGTTTTGGAGATTGCACCACAATCTTAATAGACAGCTTTAATTGTGATGTGTAGTATTAGGTTCCAAGTGCTAGCATACCTTTAGGACACTTTGAAATGGACCCGTATGAAATACAAGATGTTCAACTTTTCTTGGCAAAATAGTCTCCCTCATATGAACATATATCTGTGTGGGTTTTTTTAAGGCAATCCTAGAGGAAAATACAGAAAAGAAACAAATTCAAATAGGAAGGTTAGAAGCAACGCTGAAGTCATTATCTGCTGAACTCCTGAAGGTTTGTTCAAACACGACTTTTCAATACAGATTATTTGACTTCATGTGGTCTTCAAATTTAAAATTGCTTGATGTTGTTTACCAGGCCAATGAAATAATACAGAAATTGCAAGGAGATGTAAAAACTCTAATGAATAAATTGAAGCTGAAAAATACAGTAACAATTCAACAAGAAAAACTCTTGGCTGAAAAAGAAGAAAAACTTCAGAAAGAGCAAAAGGAATTACAAGAAGCAGAAAATTTACTTCGAGGGAGAGCTCAAGAGGTAACAAGCATTTACTGGACAGAATCCTGAACCGTAACTTTCAACTCTTGCTATAGCTACTCTTTGAAGTGTTTCATATAAATACTATCAATTATATTTATATACCAAGTCAAGTACCTATTGAAAAAATAGTATGGAGCACTATTCATTATATTTGACTTGTACTGTGTCCTGAATACCTTGCCTTTTTGATACATAAAACAGATGATCCTGGCTACAAGTTCACACTCAAAAAGCCGCCTTATTGACCACTGTAAGACTGGCTTCTGAGTAAACATGCATATAGATAGTATTGTTCTACATATTAGGCCAGTGTTTCTCAACTGTGGGTCACGAGCTTATTTCAGGTGGGTTGCTTAGCATCTAGCACACCCACAATTGAAAATATGGGATGTTGGAAAGGGGGAGGGCTGTGTGGTTATTTGGCTTGTGTCAAGGTTGTAAATAAGCTTTCCTCCCATTCTGATTTACTATTGCTGTCAGAAAATTGCTGAGAAATAACCCAACTTATTGCTGCCTTCTCAGGAAAACAGCAGGCTCTGGTATCACAATGACAGCACTTCCAGCCATGACATCATTTCCAGTGGGTCCTGGACATATTGTATTCTAAAAAGTGGGCCCTGATGCTAAAATGTTTGATAACTACTGTATTAGGGTTTTGTGGGGGTGATAATATCCTTTATCAAGTGGAAAATTATTGTAACTTGAGATGCTATTCTGTATGTGCGAGTTACAGAGCTTGGGGCTCTTTAGTCTAGAAAGAAGGTGCCTTGGGGGGGGGGGAACCTGATTGAAACGTACAAAATTATGCAGGGGGTGAATGCAGTAGATTTTCCCTCTCGCACAGTTCCAGAACAAGGGGACATCCACTAAAGTTAAGTGTTAGGAGAGTTAGAACAAACAAAAGAAAATTATTTCTTTACTCTGTGTGTAATTAGTCTGTGGAACTCTTTCCCACAAGATGTGATTATGGTGTCTGGCCTAGATACCTTTACAAGGGGATTGGACAGATCGATGGAGGAAAACTCCATCACAGGTTACAAGCTATGACGGGTATGTCCACTATGAGATTAGCTGTTTGCTCATCATGAGGGCCAGGTAGGAATTTTTTTTCTGTCATCCAAATTGGCCATGAATGGCAGTTTTTTTTGCCTACCCCAGATTGGGAAGGGAGGGACAGTGTGTTCAGTAGGTTTCATTACTTAAAAATTGATTACTTACGTTTAATAATGCTAAACCCCAACTGCAGTGTAGTGTCTTCCTTGGGTGGTGCAGGGGTAATAAGGTACCTCAGAATGCCAGATACAGGGGAGTGGCAGCAAGATACAAGTATCTGGTGTGCTCCCTGAGGCATCTGGTGGGCCGCTATGAGATACAGGAAGCTGGACTAGATGGGCCTTTGTCCTGATCCAGTGGGGCTCCTCTTATGTTGTTGTTTAGTATAGGATTTTGGTGCTGCCGATTAACACGATTCCATATTAATTTTATGTGAAAACTTTTTCAGGTGTGCAAGTTGCAAGAGCAGTTGGAAACTACAGTACAGAAGCTGGAAGAAAGCAAGCAGCTTCTCAAGACTAATGAAAATGGTAAATGTGAAAGATTCTTGAGTCGGCAACTAATATATATCATGCTGTCAACTTTTTAAAGCTTAACTAATAGACCTGACCCCAACAAAAATGATCTCATTTTGAAACTGGGCCACATTCTTTTGACATGTATATGCAGTAAATGAAGAGCTTTCTATCAAGGCAGTGTAAGAGTGTAAATATTGTGCAAAGATTTAATCCTCGCTCATTATGTATATTAGGGGATGTCCTAACAAGGAGTAAGTAGTATGGATTCCATTCCTATTTCTCTCTCCATCTCTCCAAACTTTGTAATGATATAGGAATAGAACGATGCAATTTTAATCTCTCTTCTCTGCAGTCTCATTCATTTGAATAGATACTTGCAGAAAGATCCCGTATGCAACTTACTCATTGTCCAATCCTTATGTAAGGTTATGGCTGGAGTACCTCTATTAACTAGCTCAAACCATTGGATCTGTCCATCACCCTATTTAAAATAATGTGAAAGTGGATGCTCGGTCTGTAGTTTTCTAGCAACACACAGAACGTATCTGTCATTTAGACTTGAGAACTGAAAAGTTCCAATGTTCTGACTAATATTTTCTGTGTAGTCATTACATGGTTAAACAAGCAACTGAATGAAATTCAAATGACAAGGAAGCAAGAAACATCAGGAACATCATCAACTCCTAGCATCACTGCTACAAGAACTGGCATTTCACCTCACTGTATGGTAAAGTTGAAACA
Source organism: Lerista edwardsae (assembly GCA_029204185.1). NCBI lineage: Eukaryota > Metazoa > Chordata > Lepidosauria > Squamata > Scincidae > Lerista > Lerista edwardsae. The sequence goes on from JAJKFI010000065.1 coordinate 5,744,120, forward strand.
ATTTTTATGGATATTTGTGAAAGTGTCTGGTTGTGGTCCCAAGGCTTGCTCGTGACATGTAAAACCTGCCTCCAAATAAAGTACAAAACTCAATTGGATTTCTTTATAAGCATGCATAGGATTAGGCATTTGTTCATATTGTGCCACTAATTCTTTAGATTCTAGAATGCTGCTTCCCCTTTTCCTATACGTGCAGCAAAATCAAGAGTGGGCTGGGCAGTAAGCCAGGTCCTTTTCCTTGTCCTGCATTGCTTCAGGTAATTTTCTGCACATGGTTAAAAGGAGACAGAAGGGAGCCCAAAGATCTCATTCCAGTTTCAACTCATGTAGAGCAAGAGTTGGCAACCTAGGGCCCACAGGCTGGATCTGGGCTCTCACCCAAAGTATTCTGGCCCACACAGAGCTTGGCTTGGGAGACATGGCCTCCTGCTGAGGTTGCCATGTGCCAGAAGGGGAATGGTGGAACTGCCCACCCAGCCTCTCAGAATCCTGGTGCTCCGCCTTTGGTGTGCTCCGTTATGGTGGCTCCGCCTTTCCTTGTCCGACACATGGCAAACAGGGCCTTGCCTCCTAAGCCAAACTCAGTGCAGCTCATTTCAAGAGCACAGCAACCTAGAAAATGGTGATGGACATTACTGAACCTCTGGCTCCTTTTGCTGACCCCTGATGTAGAGTGTTTTAAGCAAATGCAATAAAGATTGTGCATTACTCTGAGAATTATGAAATGCTGTATAAATGGCTAGTGGTGATAATGATGTTGCTTGCTTTAGAAGCAGAAAAAGAGATATCAAAGCCGCTTCGGAATTGTTTTTGCTGTTACTTTTGACTTCATAATAAACTTTTTAAAATTTTGGTTTTATTGTGATCAACAGGTTGATAGCAGAATCCCTTTTTTGAGTTCAGGGCTGGGTTATCCTATCTCCCCATTGCTAGCGTTTCAAAGCTTCCCAGATACAGGACCTGTCAAGAATGTCAGCCCACAGGCTTCAGGAGTAAAGGTAGGAATCAAATCTGTTATGCTTCTCTTTTGTATTTTGTGTCTTCTGAAACCAGTGTCAGGCACACAGTAGTTGTCTGCATTCTCTTATACTACCAAAGCAAGCGAGGAGGAGAAACTTCTGCTTGACTTGCAGTTGTAAATCAAGCAGAAGTTGCTCCTCCTCACTTGCTTTGATAATTCCTAATCTTGTGTTCTCTTTTGTTCTTGAGGTTCTTGTTTGTGCTGTTTATACTATCAATCCTTGGCTTGTGTGTGTGTGAGACGTGCCTTGAATGCTGCTTTTTGCATTACATTTTTTTATGATGCACCCTAATGTTGTGTGGGCAGAGATAGGGTATATTATTTTTGAATAAAAAGGGAGAAGCAAGCAGATGTTGGGCATTTCCTTTCATTTTTGAGCGGGTCCTTACTTAGTTGGAAGAAAAAATTGTCATCTTGCAGGTGTATAGGAAAGGAAATTATGCAAACTAAATGCATTCATTGTCACAACTGACCTTCTCTATCTTTTATTTAAATTATGTAGGACTAAAGGGGGGCTTGAGATTTTGGGTTAGTGATCTGTATGTAAACCTTCAATTGTAAATCAAACTCCCTTAACTATTTTAACAAATTACTGTAGACTTGGGAAGTATTTGAATTGCAAATAGGAACCTTGATTTAAATTGGTGTCATTTCTTGGTGACTTAAATCTTGCACTGGTACCATTTCTTGGACATGATTTTTGGGTGATACTTCCACCTTCAGGCTTCCTTAAAGTCTGTATCCATGTTTGCTGTCCCAGCAGGTTCAGTTCAATATGCAAGGTCAAGAAGCCATCAGGTGCTCAGATACACAACCAGGAATCCCTACCAGTATGAATCATTCAACAAATAAAGAAAAGTGAGTACTTTGTGCTATTTCTTTCCTTGTAAATTGATGCTGCTAAGTTTAACATACTGGTATTCCTCTGCTAACATTGAATGTAACAATTGTAAGTGTGAATGTAACAATTGTATACTTGCAATACACATACTTTGAAATACAAGTCAATTGAATAACTGTTACTTTTGAAACAATGTTATTCATTGTTTCAGTTTAGTTTTCAAAATACAGGGCCACAGATTTCAGAATCCATGAGTGGATTCCTGGAAACCTGTGAATTTGGGCCCACCCTGTACCCTCCAAACCCAACCAGAATGTGAGCCCGGAGAATGCCCATTTCAGGTGCCCCCACCCCGAATTTGTCAGGGAAATTTTAAGTTTTTAAGCCTATTAGAAGTTTTTAAGAAGGTTTTAAGACATTTTAGGCCTAGGGAAGCTTTTTATAAAGGCATAAAAACATCACTTCTGATTTCCCTGAGAAACTTGGAGTACCATTTTTTGTTTTTGCTCGATAAAGCCATTTGGAGATCAGAGCACATTTCTGGCTGGGTTTGTGGGGTCCAAATCCGCTGATTCAAATATCTGAGGATTTCAGTATCCACAGGGGCTTCAAGAATGGAACCCCTATGGGGATAACAAAGGCCGATCTGTACTGAGTAACAAATTGCAGTCATCTTCTGAGAGTTTTACATGTATTGGTTTCTTTGGCATGCAGCAAGGCCCACTCATGCGGCTATTTGCTCAATTGTGGTCAATTCAAGTTCCTAGGCCCTTACATTAGTTAGAATGGGTAAAACCAATAATTTCTGCGTTTACATTGCCTGCGATTGAAGAAGCTACCATATTTAAATCCTAAGGCCTTTAATACCTAGAAGGACTTGTTTCTTTTAACTGCACACTATTTCATATTGCAAACTGCTTTTGAAAACCTCCCTCATTTTCAGAAATCAAACACCAAGGGAACATGGTAAGGGAAAGTGCAAGCCAAAAGCCCCTTTGGATAGGAGGAGTGAATTTGGACCCCTTTGACTCCATTATACAAGTAAAGTGCATTTCTGGGGATAATATGTTCAAGCAAACCATCTTAAAAGCTTTTCTTTTTGGATAAATTAATCTGACATCTCTCTGTTCATAGGAAGTGTGGTACTTATAGTAAAAATGCAACTCATGTTATTGGATTAACATGCAGAAAATATTCTTCCATACTAGTCTGTCCCACTGGATTTCCTAGGTGAATTTGTGCTTCTAAAATAGGATACAGTGAGCTTATCTGTTGATTCCTGTATCATGGCAGAAACTTCCAGAGGAAGACACCATTGGGTTTGACTTAGCTATGTGGAAATCATGGTGCAAGCCCAGTTGACCCTGTGCACAAGACTTGGTACTGCAACCTAGTACAGTAGGAGCTGTTGCAGATTGAATTGGATCCATCATAGAGTTCAGTTATTCCATCATTGCCAAGTTTTGCAATGAGTTTGTGCAACAGGATATCCAGGCATGCTGTGGAATGTTGTGTGTTTCTGGAATTTAAAAGCAGCCGCTATTACCGCTTTGATGTCTGTGCAAGGGCAATCCTAAGCAGACTAGATGTTTTTGAGGTCAGTACTGAGTGATTCAGTCCCTTTCTACATTATATCTTTAGTGGAAAGTCCTATGAAATCCTCATTCAGTTGAATGAACTTAGTTCTAACTAAGCAAACTGAAAATGCAGCTGTGTAATATAGCTATTTTCTTTTGAATAGTAGTGAGAACATAGGACTGGAAGCAAAGTATCTGAAGAAAAGGGAAGATAGCATTCCTTTACGAGGGCTCAGCCAAAACACCTCTCACAACACAGGTAGGAGCAAGAATGTACATGCCACCTAAACTCAAGGGAATTGCTGTAAAATCTTGAAACCTAAGATGTTTGAGATTTTTTTCTTCCCTTTTTTTACAGGGCTGTTGAAATCATCTGTACTGAAAAAACCACACATACCATCCAAGCCTGCAGTACCTTCCACAACCTCGGCTTACTTCCCTGGATGATGATTGTAGAGAAGATATGTGCAATGGAAAAATTATTTGGTACCCATTGTGGATTATAACTTAATGTATAGTCATTGTCACCTTAAAATGAGCAAAATGCCATTCAATTGATACAAGCAACTTCAAATACTGAAAGATTTTGGGGCTACATTGTAATCTGCAATGTTAATGTTGCTCTGTTCTATTACCATTTTGTTTTTTTAGATGTAGGTCAATAACAGAACTTTCCCAACAATGACTTAAACTAGGTAATGAGTAAGAACACGTGTCCTCTGTATAAAAGGGAGCTTCTTTTGACTACGCACTGTCAAAGATGCAAGCAAGAAGTGTTTGCTGTTTCTTTACAAAGAGTAAACTGCTATTTCCAAAAGCTTCTAGTATGGCATGAACCTGGATGGTGCAAAATCCCTTTGGGAAGGCTCATTTCCCCTTGAAGAATATGTAAATCAGCTGGCACTTTTGGCTCTGGGTCTTAATCACAATTGGCTCCAGCTCTGAAATTTTTACTATTTGACTATATTAAGGGTGAGTGTTACAAGTTCCCTTTTTAATTACGAATACCCTTAAGCATAAGTTCAAGAATCTTTGCAGTGTTGTTGGAAGTGGATAAATAGCATCACTACATAGCCAAACAATGAATCTAATGTTAAATGCATGGAATCTTCTGTTTGACATGTAGTAGAACAATTTTAAACAAAAATATTGTGACCATTTTTAACCATGTGGCTGGAAAAATAATTGTTCAGTTTGTAAGGGGACTTGCAAGTCTTTTGATATGTTATGCCTCAATACATAGATTAGTAGTGAGTCCCAACAATTGCAATAGAACTTCTAGATAACATTTTAGGACAGCAGTGTTGGCCAGTGCCATAAGCCCAGTATTGGTGTATCAAAGTATCAAAGATGGGTAATTTTCATTGGGCTACAGGGGTCATTAAGTGGTCATAACAGAATGGAGACCATGTTATACTTGCCAGGTTTTCTTGACATCCTTGTGTCTGCTGTGTCTGCTGAACTAAGCATGACTTAACAATGTTAATGGCTCCAGCATTTTAATTTTAAAATATATATTGAAAAGTGAAATACATGTTCTGCCTGGAAAATGAAATGGGCTGTAGAGTAATATCTCAAAACTACATTAAGTCAGCAGTTCCCAAACTTCATTGGGTCACAGTGCCCCAGGGAGAGCCAAAAGAGGCTGCAGGGGACATCCTGCTATACCATTTTTGGAAACCACTGCTCTTTGGTCAGCATTTGACTCAAAATACTAGAAAATGTAATTCTGCTGCTATTGTCTTCAGTTTTAACACTAGCATGTTTAATCTAAAACTTTTAAAACTATTTTAGAATCATGCCACAAATCACTCTTTAAAATTGGGTCATAGACCTGTAAGAAGCAATTTTTATACATCAAATTGAAATGAATGAGGATTCAACAAGGATATGGGGCATGTTCTAGTCAAGTGCTTTGAAATTCTGTTGAAATAGTTGAGGCATGTTTTAAGTTGCCCCTGAGAATTGAAAATGCTCAACTGGATACCTATGTGGTATAACTTCCATTTGTTTCAATGTGGCTTAACTATGCCTATGTGCTGTCCTTCAGATCTAGCACAGTTAAGATTCATCTGTATTTAATCAGCATCTTGCTATGTATCTTGAACTTCTACTTTTCTGTGTGGTTTAAAAGTTGGATCTCTTAGATATTTGGATTTAAGTCTTTTTTTAAGCAGTAAGTGGACTGCACTGGAATTATAACTGTTTTGTTAGGAATAGCTTGTTTTTTAGATGAGGGCATATTAATGACAAAGTTGTGATCTTGTATATTAAGTGTATAAACACCACTGAAATTTTGGGATTTAAACATGTACAGCTAAATCATTGTTTGCAGTGTAAAATTTGTACATTTATTTATAATCATAATGCAGTGTGTATCTGAATACTCATTGTTTATAAATTAATTCTTATCTAATAAAATGAATTTGAATTACTCAATTATGTGATTATAATTAACATTTTAAAAATCAAACTCTTTAATATTAAACTGTGATAATGGAGTTGATAGTATTAATATAAATTACTAGGATAAATCAAGCAATTCATAATAAGCTTCAAAAGCTGGTGTAGGTATAATCTCCATTAAATAGTGGGAATTCTACATTTGATCAGGCTATAGCAGCATGACATGAATTTATGCAAAAAATTTCCTAACTGTTTAGCACTCTGAAAATACATTACTTTTTTATTAGGTGAAAAATGGCTGAAGTGCTCTCATTAGTACTGATGCTTGCTCTACTCAGTAACATCAAGATGAATAATAGCAATTGAAATTTAGAAAGATAATTTTTCCAGAATGGTATAGTGGGCTTAGGGTGAGTGTGGTGGCAAAAAGGACATTCTGACTTGGATAGGTCCTTTTGGACTGGAAACAGGATTGTGTAGATACTCTGCCTCTTCTGGTTAAGACAAGTAAGAAAATCCATTCAAATAAAAACTACAAATATGCAAAATTGGATTGCACAATAAGGTGTTTTCACTGAAGCATGTCAGAATACAACTACATTCCAGAAACTACACATTTCCCAGTAATGTAGAAACTGTTGCCCTGAATCAAAGGTATGGGACAAGATAACATTATCTTCAAAGAACAGCTCCAAAAAAATGGTGAGATGCACAAGAATAGTATGTCCCATTGCTACTGGGCCTATCTGGTGTGAAAGGATATTGTATAATAAGATGTCGGTCTTCCACAGAATTATATCTCCAAGACTAGAACCATATCTGTTCAACTAGTAACACCATATAAGAGTTGACCTAGAAACGCACATGCCACCTTTTATATAGCTTCTGGTAGTGAGGTATGTGCAAGTGCCTTATTCTTCCTGGTATAGGTTACTGTTATACCTGCCTAATGAATACAATGCATAAACTGCATAGGTTTAGATTCTTACTTTGGACAGCAGTATAGGAATAGATGAACAAAAGGATGACCCCCATGAAGATTAAAGGCATTATGTGTCAATTCTATTATTAAAAAGCCAGAATAATGGAATACTAGAATAATGGAATACTAGTTTCTTCTGTGGAACACGGAAGAAAGCAGGATGCCAAAACTATTAAAAGGAATGCTCCCTACCCTCTTCTTGACATTACTACAACAGAGTGAAGTGCTATCAGCAGTACATCGCTGGCCCCCTGGAACATGAAATCTAACTGCCTCCCCCCCCCCCGGCATTTGGAGTTATGCACACCGACACTAGTTATATAGGTATTCAGAGTACCTGAATGATTTTGATGAGAAGGCATTTTTGTAGAAGCAGATCATAGCATTGTGAAGGACAGTGAAGAAACTACAGCTGCTAAAATTCCCTCTTCAACTGTTATTAGGAACTCTGAAAGATTAGACTCAAGTAACACAGAGACATAAGATCTAGACAGCAAACCTCATGCATGTTCCCCCCCCCCACCACACTAAAGAATACATAAAGAATAAACTGCTGCCTTCTCCTTCCACATTTGGTGCTAGTTGTGTTTTCTGCTCCCTCGAGTCATCTGCAAAGAGCTAGAGCCAAATACTTTAAAGTTTTCAGGGGTTCTCTTCACTGTTGTTGGTGGACTGTACCAAGGACAAGTACAGTTAGCATTCATCTTTACTTGATCTTTAACACACAAGATACACAGGTAACAAAAATACAGGTATAAAAATAGAACTATTACAGGGAGGCTATATAAACCCATCTACATATGTTTGCCGCTGCAGCATTCAAAGAATTTCTTTAAAAATCACTAAAATATTCAACTTTATTAACAGTGTATTTACATTTTCTACCTTTTAGTCAACCGTGGCAAAAGTTAAAAAAGCTTAAGCAATAACCACAGCACAAGATGAAAACATTTTGAACTATACAATACTTTATACACATTTTATACAAAGGAACACTTAAATAATACAACTGGACACAAAAATATACACTTTTGAGAAATTCACATCAGTAATTGTATAAAGCTCTCTCCTATACTGTGGTCCTGAAACTGCAGGACTAACCCTTGGCTCTGAAATGTTACTTGTGACAGTCCTGAAAGGCCACTATAGAGCAAGGATTAACACTTCCATCACTAGACAGGGGCTACCTACTAGTCACCTCTCACTCACCCTTCAGACTTCAATCAGAAATAAGGGCACAGGAAAAGGGAGCTCCACCACCATTTCGCTTTTGCTCCATATTTTAATAGCCTGTCTGGTAATAGAAGTGGCAATCCAACAGCAAGTACATTTACATCTTCAAGGCTATCAGCTTATAGTTGAGTTTGTGAATTCAAGTTTTGAGGTCCTTATGAAAAACATCCAAAGCATAGTGGTATCAAATTGTATTTAGGAAGGTACAGCTTGGGAGCCTGTTTATAAAATCTTGTAGGCTCACACTACGTACTAGTTTAAGTACTACATATTGACACTATACTTAATTCAATGAACAGAAAGAACTAGAATAATGCACTTAAAGAGTGTGTACTGTTCAGGACATGTGTCAAACACATGATTGTGTTAGTAAAAACTCAAACTAGAAGAAAACCTACCAGACACTGATTTGAAAGTCCAAGATCAACCCAATTCACCTTTCAGTCGTGCATCTACATTAAGGCTTTGAATTCACCTGACCCAGGATTTTACAGTTAAAATAAATAGGTCCCCAAATTCTGTTAGTATGTCTCATTGAGACCAGCATGAAGAGAATAAAGCTCAACACCTCCAGGAAACTGATGCAGGAACACATGCTGATACCTTGAATATATATATATTTTTGTTTGAAACTTAAGATGTAAAAATTTTATATTTCATTAGGACTTTGGCAAAAATCCTAAGTAGAGTTGTTGTTGTTGTTGTTTTAAAAAAATCAAACTAACTTCTTTGGAGGATTTTCCACTTCCTCTTTGTGGCTCTTACAATTTTCATGCAAAGAGATACATTTCTTAAGATCACCTTAAGAAACAACACTTTCGATGGAAATGGAATGTGCATCCAGAACTGCAGGTGAAAAAGAATAAAAATAAGGAACTTGCTCTAAGAGTCCTTGAGCTCTGCTGTCATACATTTGTGTCTTGCAACAAAGGTTCTTTGGCCTCTCCAGGGGCCTGCGGACTATGTGGATGGCTGTGGCCACCGCAGTGTTTTTTCCAGTTGCTGGATCGAGCGTTTAAGTTGGTATGTTCAGGAATAAACAAGGCAACAAGTAGAGCCAGTAATACGGAGCATGCTCCAAATAAGAACGGAGGACCAGGAATGATGGAGTTCTGAAAGGAAACAATAGAGTCAGTTAAAAACACACCTTAACTAACTTGTTTAATCATGTTCTTCTCTAAACTTCTTATACCAGAACTGAAAATGAGTTAATGCAAATGATTCCTGTCAGTTGTTTCAAATCCTGTTCTTGCTAGCCTCAGGAGATTGGACAGCACTGAATTTTGAGCCATTACACTCAAACCTGTTCAACTTGCCTCTGGGTACTTGGTGTGTTTGATTATTAACCTGTAGAACTGTTTCGGTTCTTAAAGACTGCCAAAAAACCTAACCAGAAATAGAAAATAATGAGGGCTGCTTTATGGGATTTTGGGGTTTTTTTGTGTAAGGTAAAGGTTTCCCCACGACCGAATGGTCTAGTCGTGCCCGACTGTAGGGGGCGGTGCTCATCTCCGTTTCAAAGCCTGCAGAGCCGGCGTTTTGTCCGAGGACAAGCTTCCGTGGTCATGTGGCCAGCCTGAGTCTATGCCATAGCGCACAGAACGCCGTAACCTTCCCACCGAAGTGGTCCCTATTTATCTACTTGCATTTAGGTGCTTTCAAACTGCTAGGTTGGCAGGAACTGGGACAAGCAACGGGAGCTCACTCCGTTGCGCAGTCTTGAACTCCCAACCTTCCGGTCGGAAAGCCCAGCAGCAGCGGTTTAACCCACTGCACTACCACATCCCTTTTTGTGTACTAGGCAACAAATTCTCAAGGACAAAATGCATGTAAATGGTAACACTGAACCTTGCAACCAGCTTTTACCAGCAATACACTACATTAACGGGACAAAATCTTATTTAAAAGTGGTTTGCAATAGGTTTGCAATAAAAAAAACCTATGTAGGTTTGCAATAAAAAAAACACTGTTCTAAGTAGCATACTAACGTTTTTTCAGATATTATAAATCTCATTTCTTCTAAAGAGGCAGCCATCTGACTGCAAACACAACTGTCTTGGTAGCACCCTAAAGGGGTAACCAATCATTTCAGAGTAAGCTTTTGTAGACTACAATACTGCAGTCCAAGAAAGCATATGATGAAACGGGTTAGCCTTTCAAGTACTGCAAGACACATTGTAAAGGTAATTGGTTACTGCTGGCTCACAGCCATTTTCAACAGCAAAAACCTTGCACCACTAAAAATGCAGTTGTTTTAGTAAGTTGTAACTGAATCGATTTTTGGAAGGGGAATTGTACTCCAATGGACGAAGCATCTGTCTTTCTGTGCCTTTAGACAAATAGTGTTGAGAAGTTATTCAAAAGTCAAACTCTTTTGGAGCATATTATCAAAAATACTAATCAAATGTGTGCTTATAAAAAATGAGCACTGTAAGGAGATTTTCTTGAAACTAAAAGGAAACCTTTGGGGAAAGTCAAAGTGGTAAACGCAGATCTATAACTAAAGCAAACATTGCACAGAACAAAGTGGCAAGAACAGACTTCTAAAACAGAACCCATTCAAATACATCCTTTGCAGGCAGAGGCCGGTTTGCCAGCTACTATACAATGAATAGGAAAGGGCAGCGAACTTTGGTTAAAGTCTATATAATGCACCTTTCAGACTGTAAATCTATTACATTTTTAGATATATATCTAAAAAGATCAGTGTGCTAAGTGATCCTTTGTCACTGAACAGAACAAAAAAGAAATATAGGTACCTGTTGTGAGGCAACATGATCTCCCATGTCCTTCTGAGGCACTGGAATTTCATTTAGTTCCACATGGAAGATGTAGAATATAAAACCATAAAGCGCCGGTCCCAAGCCATTACAGAGTCCTCTAATTCCTGTTATCATGCCTTGAACAACACCTAGAAAAGAAGCAATGTTCAAAGTAATTATTTACACTGGCACACTTCTAACAACAAGATACTGCATGCTCAACTAATATTTGTTTTCTCTAACTGGGAACTGCCATTGCCATGCATTCCACAGATTTCTAACATACATTTTGACCAAATGCCCTTGCTAAAATACAGCTTTAGTGATTTCAGTGAGAGTACTATCTCAGACTTATCCGAGTAGCAGCCTGTTAAGCCACTGTATGGCGTTGTCTCTAGCACTAAGAATGAAAACTCTCCATTTTAGTCATCCATCAGAAGCACCACCTACCCTGTTGATCAGCATCAGCAGTTCGTGAAACAAGTGCACTAACAGCTGGAAATGTGATGCTAGACATGGCTGCGACAGCGCCTGCTGCCCACATCATCCTGAGGTGTGAGGGAGGGGAGAAACACAATTGATAAGGTTAAATGCATCAGGCTAGCATTCAGAACATCTACAAATTCAATAGAATTTGAGATTATGAACTCATTTAACACCTAACAACTTTCCTGTGCTAGATGCCTGTAATATCTAACAAAGGAAAACATTCTTCAATTGAAGAATGTGACAATTTTATTTTTGAATAGAGAGCTACCCTAAAGAGATCTGGTAAAACTGCTCTGCTACTACCATCCTTTCACAGCCAAATTAACGAGTATCAATACTGCAATAAGGAACAGAAAACTACCAGGAACACACATTTTAGGGTGAGGGTTACAGAATGACACTTGTTATTGTCCACATATTTCTTTACTACCATAATTGCACCAGTTGTCAGTCTAGTTACCAACACAAACCTCAATACTATCTATGCACCCAACACATAGAAAACAGGGTAACATCTCAACCTAAATTTACATAAATGAAATAAACTTCTGTCTGCTCTGGGGAGTGAAGAATAGTAGTGTTTACTATTGTCTCTCCCTCAAAAGCCCCTCTGTGTGAAATTCCGTATTGCTCCAGAGGGTCCTACCATCTTTAGGAGTAGACTTTTGGGGGTCATGGGGGGGGGAGCTGCTGTTGAAAAGAGAAAGCACAGAACCTCCTATGTGGGAACTTCCTACTAGGGCAAGGATGCAACTGATAATTTCCAATACCCTAAATAAGAGTAGAATATAGATGCTTGAATGCAAGATCAATTATTCACATAATACTCTTGAGCATTTGTAGAGTGTCTTCTAAATTAAGAACAGTGTATGACAAAAAATGTAACTATACTAAAAGAGCAACACACAAAAATTACTTACCAAGGTTCAGAGCCAAAGCCATACCATGCAAGCTGTAATATCTGAAATCCCAGGCCAAGCAGGATAGTATTTTTGTTTCCAATTGACCTCATAAGTAAACTCAAAACTACTGTCTGAGGGAGGAAAATACCAAGGTTACAATTGACAATACAACACTAGTTGACAATTGTAAATAATCAGGATACTGGTTATCTCAAAGATCTGATAATAGCATTAGCTATAAACATAAACAGCTAGTTCTTAATGAGCCACAAATCCGGATGGTACGCAGTATTCGGGGAGGCTCTGAACAAGATGGCAAACAAGGGGCAAACAAGATGGCAATTTATGAGCAGCTAATCCAAAACGTTAAAAAAAAAAATTATGATCAGAAATATATCATAGCAATGTATTGGAACTATTGCTTTGGTTTGCTGCTTGTTGGGAGACCACATTTTATTACAGCTGCTATTTAAGAGTGTGCTTAAAATGTTTTTTATCTGAAGTTCACTGCCTTCAGTACACTAAGATCCAACAAAAGGGAACAAAGGCATGGGGTGAAGGGAAAGGAGAGTTAATGTACCATTTGTACATATATATACTGTACTTTGTGTCACTGATACGTGTTGTCAGTCAAAACACTATTGTTCAGGTCCTAGTTCTTACAGTATTGCTTTCTGTAGCAGCCATATCATCTGTCTGCTACTTCACAAGAGACTGCATAGCATATGGACTTTGCTTACCATGCAGAGGGTCCGTACTACCACTAATAGCTATGCCCCACACAAACACACCTATTCCACAAAAGCCTTTAACATAATGCAAGACCCAGCCCTGAATTATAAGATTCGGGTACACAAATGTCCTCAAACCAGAGCATGCACAAACAGGATAGTATTAGTAGCTAGCAATGTTGACAGCTACTGGTTAACATAGCAAGTTTCTACTTCCTTTCACTGAACACATTAATACTCTGTGGAGTGCCAAGAATCTCAATTTGGCATTTACTATTTTCTCTAGGATAGTCTTCATTTTTCTCATTTTTTGTCTGCTTTCACAAATCACTGTTTAAACATTTGCTGATATATGTATGGAAAATTCACACTTTAAATAATTCTGTTCATCATTCACAGTAGCCAAATAACGAGAGTTGAGTCTTGAATGGATTCTACTGACAGAACCTCTACAATAAGTGAATGATTACTAGTCATAGTTACCTGTGCAACAATGGAGAGAATCCCAAGGACTGCTATAAATGCTGCAACACTTTCTGATGAAAATCCCATTATCTAAATCAAAAAGATGAATTATTTCCATTTAGATATACAGGACAAACTGAGCTCAGTCATTTTTCTAATAGAAATTAGAAAGAGAAATCTGCTCTTAAAGAATGCAAATTATTCCATATAGCACAGCATATAAGGTAGATAACTAATTCCTCTCAAGCACAATAGGCAGTGAAATTAAAAATCAAGGAAGAGTTTGCTAATCTTTTTTCCAACACTAACAAAAAAATTTACATACACAGATCAAGGAAGAGCACTTGAATCCCATCAATAAAATAAATCAGCCTGACATCTGATCCATGCTTCCATAAATTAATCCCACATCAGCAAAACAATTTAAATTACTTACTTGTCTGAGGTACAAGAAGAAGCTGGAATACTGGCCTGCCTCAGGGAGGTAGGAGAGGAAGACAGTTATGCAGATTAGCAGCACTATGGAATCTTGACCCACTTTCTTCAAGGACTATGATAAGAAAAAGAAAAGTTGTCAATTACCATCATGCATACCAAGAGTCTTGTCAGACAGCCACTTTGCGTTCTTGCATTTCTTTCTCTTTGGGATGGTTCTAGTTGCTGCCTCTTGTACAATGTTACAAGACCTCCGTCCAAAGTTCTTCAGGCACTCTGTCTACCAAATCTAAGCCCCTAAATCTATTTGTCACCGCCACGGTATATTCATATGGGATCTGATTTAGGTCATACGTGGAGGGCCTAGTGGTTTTCCCTACTTTTTTAAGTTTAAGCCTGAATTTTGCAAGAAGCAGCTCATGATCTGAGCCACAGTCTGCTCCAGGTCTTGTTTTTACTGCCTGTATATCCACCTTTGGCTGCAAAGAATGTAAGCAATTTGATTTTGGTGTAGACCATTTGGTGAAGTCCATGTGTACAGTCACCGCTTGTGTTGCTGGAAAAGGGTGTTTGCTATGACTAATGTGCTCTCCTGACAAAACTCTATCAGTCTTTGCCCGGCTTCATTTTGTACTCCAAGACCAAACTTGCCTGTTATTCCTATTACTTCTTGACTGCTTACTTTAGCATTCCAATCCCTTATGATGAGAAGGACATCTTTTCTTGGTGTTAATTCTAGAAGGTGTTGTAGGTCTTCATAGAAACAGTCAACTTCTTCCTCTTCAGCATCAGTGGTTGGGGCGTAGACTTGGACTACTGTGATGTTGAAAGGTTTGCCTTGGATCCAAAATGAAATCATTCTATCATTGTTGAGCTTATATCCCAGTATTGCTGTTCTCACTCTCTTGTTCAATATGAAAGCTACTCCATTTCTTCTAAGGGATTCCTGCCCACAATAGTAGATGTAATGGTCATCTGAATTAAATTCTCCCATTCCTGTCCATTTTAGTTCACTAACTCCCATGATGTCGATGTTCGGTCTTGAGATCTCATGTTTGACCACATCTAGCTTAGCTTAGTTCATTGATCTGACATTCCAAGTTCCTATGCAGTATTGTTCTTTGCAGCATCGTAATTTCCTTTCACTTCCAGACACATCCACAGCTGAGCTTCCTTCCGGTTTTGGCCCAGCTACTTCACTCTTTCTGGAGCTACTAGTACTCATGTTCTGCTCTTCCCCAGTAGCGTAATGGACGCCTTCCGACCTGAGGGGCTCATCTTCCAGTGTCATATCGTTTAGTCTTTTAGTACTGTAATCCATGGGGTTTTCTTGGCAAGAGTACTGGAGTGGGTTGCCATTTCCTTCTCCAGCGGATCATGTTTAGTCAGAACTCTCTACTGTGACCTGTCCATCTTGGGTAACCCTACATGGCATAGCTCACAGCTTCATTGAGCTAGTCAAGCCCCTTCGCCAGGACAAGGCAGTGATCTATGAAAGAATCATTGTCTGACGAGGCTTTACAAATAGCTGAGGAAAGAAGGGAAGCCAAAAGCAAGGGAGAAAGGGAAAGATATACCCAACTGAATGCAGATTTCCAGAGAACAGCAAGGAGAGATAGGAAGGCCTTCCTAAATGAGCAATGCAAAGAAAGAGAGGAAAACAACAGAATGGGAAAGACTAGAGATCTTTTCAAGAACATTGGAAATATCAAAGGACTATTTCGTGCTAAGGTAGGCATGATAAAGGACAAGAACGGCAAGGACCTAACGGAAGCAGATGGGATTAAGAAGAGGTAGCAAGAATACACAGAGGAACTATATAAGACAGATCTAAATGTTCCTGATAACCACAATGAACTCAAACCTGACATCCTGGAATGTGAAGTCAAGTGGGCTTTAGGAAGCATCACTAACAACAAAGCTAGTGGAGGTAACAGCATTCCAGCTGAGTTACTCAAAATCAAAGCGCTGCACTCCATATGCCAGCAAATTTGGAAAACCCAGCAGCAGCCACAAGACTGGAAAAGATCAGTTTACATTCCAATCCCAAAGAAGGGCAATGCCAAAGATTGCTCAAACTACCGCACTATTGCACTCATTTCACATGCTAGCAACGTGATGCTCAAAATCCTACAAGCTAGGCTTCAGCAGTATGTGAATCGAAAACTACCAGATGTACAAGCTGGTTTCCGAAGAGGCAGAGGAACTAGAGATCAAATTGCCAACATTCGCTGGATCATGGAGAAAGCAAGAGAGTTCCAGAAAAAACATCTACTTCTGCTTCATTGACTATGCTAAAGCCTTTGATTGTGTGGATCACAACCAACTGTGGCAAGTTCTTGAAGAGATGGGAGTACCAGACCACCTGATCTGTCTTCTGAGAAACCTGTATGCCGGTCAGGAACAACAGTTAGAACCGGACATGGAACAACCGATTGGTTTCAAATTGGAAAAGGAGTATGACAAGGCTGTATACTGTCACCCTGCTTATTTAACTTATATGCAGAGTACATCATGAGGAAGGCAGGGCTGGATGACTCACAAGCTGGAATTAAGGTTGCTGGGACAAATATCAACAACCTCAGATATGCAGACGATACCACTAGAGTATGGCAGAAAGTGAAGAAGACCTAAAGAACCTTCTGATGAGGGTGAAAGAGGAAAGTGTAAAAATTGGTTCGAAGCCCAACATTAAAAAAAGTTAAGATCATGGCAACCACTCCCATCACTTCCTGGCAAATAGAAGGGGAAGAAATGGAAGCAGTGACAGACTTTATTTTCCTGGGCTCCAAGATCACTGCAGATGGTGACTGCAGCCATGAAATTAAAAGACGTTTACTTCTTGGGAAGAAAGCTATGGCAAACCTAGACATCACCTTGCCAACAAAGGTTCGCATAGTCAAAGCTATGGTTTTCCCAGTAGCAATGTATGGCTGTGAGAGCTGGACCATAAGAAAGGCAGAGCACCGAAGAATAGATGCTTTCGAATTATGGTGTTGGAGAAGACTCTTGAGTCCCCTGGACTGCAAGGAGATCCAATCAGTCAATCTTCCAGGAAGTCAAGCCTGATTGCTCCCTGGAAGGACAAATCCTGAAGCTGAAGCTCCAATACTTTGGCCACCTCCTGAGAAGAGAGGACTCTTTAGAAAAGACCGTCATGCTGGGAAAGACTGAAGGCAAAAGGAGAAGGGGGCGGCAGAGGATGAGATAGTTAGACAGTGTCACCGAAGTGATGAATATGAAATTGGGCGAACTCAGGAAGCTAGTGGAGGACAAGGAGGCCTGGCGTGCTGTGGTCCATGGGGTCACGAAGAGTCGGACATGACTTAGCGACTGAACAACAACAACAGCAAACAGACAGCACTTATGGCTAATAACAGGGCAGCAACACAGAGTCACATCAGAAGTTTCTGCATACTTAAGCAGACACCTTTCAGCATATTAGTTTGCTAATGTTCAAAAGGAACAGACAAAACCCAAAACTGCTTGACTACAACTAAGCAATTTCACTGCCCTATCAAAGAGATTACCTGCTTGAGCCCCTAGCATTTTCGAGTCAATTGGAATAGGGATTATTGGAGATGCACATGATAAAGTCTCACATCTCACCTGTCGTTCACTCCCAAACATGCTATATACAGTTTTAAGCGCTCTGATTTCCTTGAAGCTCTATGAATTTAGAGAACTCTATTTGCTAGGATCAGATGAAAAACTTGATTCTTTTGTTTTTAATCACAACTACAAAGCTGGCAGCATCCCAAGCAGATTAATGTATCCTAGAAAGGCAGGGGTGGATGTGTGTTGCAAAACACATAGAAAAGATTTTCTAGTTCTCCCACACACAAAAACAGTTCCTTGCAGCATAGAGAGGGAGAGTTCAATACAGCCTCCCTCCCTCCCCGCATTTTACCACTAAGCTGGAGCTAGATAAACAACTTCCTGCTCACCAAACCCAGTAGCAAGCACAAAAGGGCAACTATGGGACAGAGTGACACTGCCAAGATTCAGGACTCAGTGGGCAAGAACCAATTCATCTAACTCTGAAGTGAGGCAGCCTCACATTTCAGTCTATGTAAGTTGTCTTACTCTGGAAGTAACTACCCCTCTTCTCCATTAATAGTGAACTTAGAGAACAAATAAAACCAAAGCATAGAAAAAGTTTTAAGTACATAAAACCAGCTGCGACATTTTCTGAATGTAATCACTTCGCTTTCTCTTTGCCAAACATTTAAATACATTACCGCAAAGGGGTCTGCTTGTTCCCAAGAAATGGGTGCTCCCCATGATGCAGGCCTCATCTTTTCTGGCAATGATTCTGGTACGGCAACAAGGATAAAACATATATCCAACAATGCTATAGCTGTAGCTAGGACCACCACCAGGCTATCTCCATACATTCGACCAAGGTAGGCACCAATGGCAGGGCTGGTAACTAAACTTCCAGCAAAAGTTGCTGAAACCTGCAACAACATGCAAAAATAAAACGTTCACAACGAATCAAATCTTTGTTATAAATAATCCTAAATACTTTTACAGTCTTAATGATAAGCTCTTTGATCAGAAGAAGGGCTCAATGTTATTAAAATATTTTTATACCATCTATTTTGTCACAGAACAGGCACCTCAGAAAACAAAGTTCACAATCAAACACCCAACAATATTGGAAAATCTGAATATTTAATAAACTGAGTAATTTCTTCCTGGAGTAACTGCTGACTTTAGGTCACTGGATAACAGTTTACCTGTCAGTATTGTATGACAAGGTATGAATAGATGAATATTCTGTTCTGGATCTGCAGGGGTTTTTTTTTAAATGTAGCTGTACTTTAAAATGTCAACAGGAGAGCTCAAACATGGTGTGCATTCTATCGAAAGGCAAGAAAACTGTACTCAAATTCTTAGGCATTATTGTGTTTACAACAAAGAGCTACACACATACCAAGCCATAGGCCATGCTTCTTTCATGTTCCTGGGTGATATCTGCTACATAGGCAAACACCACTGAGAAGGTCACTGCAAACACTCCAGAAACAGAGATAACAGCAAAGTACCACCTAGGAACAAGAGACACCATAAGATCAGAGTTCCTAATGGGAAATGTTACACAGTTAAACATTATACAGTTATTATAAGCAGTTCAAACATTCATCCAGGCTTAACTCTGTCTAGTCAAATGATCTTAGTTTTAAATAGATCATTTAAAATAGGCCTTCTTTATTAGCACTTTACAATGTTATGCCATCCTTGTAAGTGCAACTGAAAAAAAAAATTGTTTCCAAAAATCTTTTGTAATTCATTGGTGAGTTTCTCACCAAATCATTTCATTGTCTTTACTACAACATTCATATATTGACTGGCAAAGGTGGAGAAAGGGTGTAGCCCGGGGTGGCGCGAGCCATGACACCGGGCAGCAGCGGGGCGCCATTGCACCAAGTCCGCGGACGAACCCGCGTGCTGTTTAGCCCTCCCTCGCCTCCGTTTTGCTCCAAAATGGAGCTATCCCGGGCACAGGGAGGCGTGGCTGGACGATGCACAGGGGCGGGGCGACATGCTGGGGGCGCGGTTTCATCGCCCTGCCATGGGCGCATTCATCCCTGTTGACTGGTCTCTTACTGTAGAATGAGATTTCTAGTACAGCTATGCGTCACTTAGTGACATGCCAGGTATATGAAGGTGGTCATTAGTCAGCAGTTAGTGTTTTAGAAATTGCTTACTAGGGGCTGGGATGCCTCATGGAAGGCCCTGGAGGCCTCTCCTCCATATCATGCAGGGCCTCTGCAGGCCTCAGAATGGCCCACAAAAGCCTGTGGGCTTCCAAAAACCGGAAGTGGCTTCCAGAGGCTTCTATGGGCAGACACCCTGTGCAACATGGAGGAGGCATCAAATGAGGAATCCCAGCACGTGGTAATTTTCACTTAGTAACCAAATTGCTTAATGTCGTGGAAGGTAACCACATGATTAAGCAACGTATACCCGTACACAAACAGTCCTCTTCCACTACTCTTACTTTCCCACCATCACTGGCCCTACTTCTTTCCTCTATCATCCAGGAAGAACAAAGAAGCCTACCCTAGGAAATCCCAACAAACAATATCCAGTGTGTCTATATCCCATTTCCTAGGGCCCCCTTCGAGTCACTTGTTTCTCTTTACTGGGCTTTCCACAAGCGACTTCCTATGCCTGGGAACAGCCTCTAGCTTCATATTTGTCAATCCATTCTCCGCCTCAAACCTATCTTTAAGATGGATCGTTTTCCTGATCCACTGTAGATGTTTCACCGTACCAGCAATGTGACTTTTCCCTATCCAATTCCCACTAAATCTAGTTCCTACTCAGCCATGAAAGCAGAGGCCTTGGGCAAGTAGTTCTCTCAACCTAGCTTATCAACTACTGGTATTATGTCCTTAAATTAGGACAATTGCACATATCCCACCCCAAATTTTATAGATGGAGAGCAGGATACAAGTATGACAAACACAGCACTAGCAGTATTAAGAAATCACCACTGTTTCAGTAGTGGTTTTAGCACAAAACAAGGTGACTTCAGAAACACTGGTCTGGATCTAGTTCCACTAGTTCCACATTCCGAAGAGGCACTGGACTTGTTTTTCTCAGACAGCAGCCCCCTCTACCATTACATATGCCAAGTCACTTTCAAAAAGGAGAGGCATTTCAAAAACAGTTTCTAAAATCGCATACTTATTTCAAAAGAAATAAGCCAAACACATTCACCACTCATCCCTTAACCTGTGGAGCACATGAAGTCGTTCATTGGATTCTGGTCATAGATGCTATTTTAATGCTATTGTAAAACTACTTTACTGTACAAGCACACTAAAACAACACTGAAGGTAATCCATATGCTGTAGCCAAGATGACCAGAAAAATCTTTGCAGTCTCATAATCAGAAGGCTTCTGTTTCATAATTTATTCCACTACTGCTTTAAACTGCTTGCAATTCTCCAAGAAGAGCCTGCAACTTTGGTCTGCAAACCTCCTTAAGAAAAAGTTAATGCTTCATAAGAAAAAACAAAAACATGAAATATAACCAGCCATTAAAATGAATCACTGACTTAAGACATGTCTCCTCCTTACCTGAAGAAATTCAATAGTCAAACCAAAATAGAGCTCATTCATGTTTGGAAAAAGGAAGCAGTGAAGTCCCACGAACTGGCTCAGTCCTGGACTCATTGCTTTCTATGCCACATACAATGCATTCATTGGTAGGTGGCCTAGCTCCTTGCCAACAGACCTAATTAAGGTTCACACAAAACATGACAGAAATAGATTGAAGAGGAGTTTGGCATTTAAAACTAGACTTGTGGTTAAACACAACTGCACTGGATTAACATGACTAACATACGAGGTAAATGTTGAAAGGGCCACTAACCATGGGCTGATCTTCATTAGTGGAATAGGCGCACAAGTAAAAAATACTGTTAATAGCAGAAAGGATTTTCGGCCCCAAACATCAGACAAAGCACCGATGAGAGGGGCGCTCAGGAAAGACAACAAGCCCTGCAAATTAAATACAAATGTTTTAAAAGAAAGGCAAAATGGGTAGCTAAAAAGTAAAATATCTTGGTTCATTACAATAAATCTCCTATGTAAAATACAAGTAAGGTTCCAGGGGTCTGAACGTAAGTCGACATACCCAGTTTTTACTGGCCCAGTGCTATCACACCTGCACAAAAACACCAAAGGATTATACCATGCCTGCATGGAAGTGCAGACACAGCCATATCTAATTCCAAGAACCAGTGTATTTGCAGACTTGCTTTTGAACAAAGGAAAATTTGCCACATCCTTGACACAGCCAGCAATTTCCCCCCGGCAAGCAAATGAGTGGCAACACCTGCACACTGGCTCTTCCCTTGTAAAACGAAAGTATACTACTGGGCAGTCATGGAATTCTTAGGCACCAGAGTACCAGGAAGCTCTTTCTAACTTGCAAGGACAATGTCACAGCAATCTTCCCTTATATCAGTGTTTCCCAACCAGGGGGTCATGGCACCTACAAGTCCCTGAGCAGGCTGCTATCCTCCTTAAAGGGCTAGTGTCCCAAACAAAGGTTGGGAACCACTGCCCTACACGATAAAAGCATGCTTTTAGCAGGAGGTATGCCAGGAAACCAGGCAGGAACATTGTTTTACATTGTAATATAAGTCACAATTATTTTTGACTTCCAGCATATTCCAATTGAATAAGATATGTGGGCAAATGGGCTAGTTAACTCTACCTGCTAAGCAGCTGGAAAAAGTACCACAGTGCTATTGTAGCTGCTTCCAGGCATTCTAGAAAGCAAAGAAGTTCCAGCCCGTTTGAGACTGACAGCCTGAGTCTACAGCAATATGCACAAAGCAATATGCTTTTGTTCCCTCCTGGGTCATAATGAGCGAGACTGGTTCTATGAATTTCCTGTAAATATGAAGAAACTGATCTCTGTGAAACTTCAGTTTAAACTCAGTCTAGTTCTCTGAAATGATAAATTGGTGTCTGACTCATAACACTTCACACCGCTGATAGTTGCTCGTGTTTGAATGCTCCTCTACACACAAGCACAAAACCACATTCACGTGGACACAGTTTTCACCATTATTCACAACTTTAAGTGCTACTGAAGCCTAATTACCCATCAATTTCAGACATTAAAAGTATGAATGGTGCACACCCTACAACAGAAAGGCTCCAAGTTTAGTCATCTTACCTTTACTCCTTGAATTAGGCCATTCATTAAAAACGTATGCTTTGGGAACGTTTGATGCAAAACCTGCAAAATTATGCAAATGACATATTACCTAGTGAGGTACACACACAGAATAGTCTCTGAAGACACAAGAAAAAGACTTTAAACAAATCTAAGAAACAACTATCACCACGCAACAGTCTGTATCAGTGCTTTCCAATCTGTAGGTATCGACCCAACACTGGGAAACAAAATTGGGCCATTCCCCTTAAGGGGAGTGGCCCAGTTTTGGGGGTCCCAACAGCACTGCAGCGATCCCGAACAGGGATTTTTTTTTAACATACCAGGTGAGTCGAGGGGGCCTTCGGAAGTGTTGGGGAGCCCCAACATCCAAATAGGACTTTGGGAACCGCTGGTTTATATTTTAAGCTGAACTGATAAATTTGTCTTCACAGCAGAAAGTACTAGTTACTACTAAATACATACAATATTGGAGAAAGCATTACGACTTGTGAAGATGCTACAATACATTCCAATTCCAAGGTAGTTATTCTTTATCATTGCGTAACAAGACAAAAAAATCATTTACTGTCATGCAATAACATTAAATAACGAGAGAATAGTTTTCAAACTTCACATTAACTATTTAGTTGTGTGAAGTAGGCTTTCTCTGCATATAGAATTTGGAATTGTATATTTATTTTTTCAAGGAAAGGTAGAATTAAACCTTATAAATCCAATTAATAATAATAATAATAATAATAATAATAATAATAATAATAATAATAATAATAATAATAAT